>JAMZEH010000065.1:2905000-3162500 GCA_024699665.1 Ostrea denselamellosa | reverse complement strand
TCCGAACTGCTGACTTTTTAAATTAGTATACAGTGTTTAATCATTTTACCTAGACGTATATCAATTTTATTTCATGTATTTCTAACCTTCAGTCATCTTGGTGTCCTTCTGAATCTTTTGTTGTTAATATTACTTTCATTTGTATTCTAGTGTCTGTAAAATTGTGTAATTTGAATTGAAGCGTTTTAATCCTTACCATGTTTACTGTATCACAGGCCTTTTGTTAATGTGGTCATGTGATATAATTTTTATCATGTTCAGCGCCTTAGGGTAAATTTATTTTTATATAGGGCGCTATATAAATGCATATATTATTATTATTATTATTACTTTAGACGAGACTGTACAAACCCTTGTAACATCAACTTCTTTGTCAGTAGCCTGCCTTTAAAACCTTATCATATGCAGAACAATCTCGTGCGTATCGAAGCACTTGGGCGATATAAACACCACATGTAGGTGATGATGGGATATTGCTACATAGATAAGGGAAGTTGACGATGGAGAAATTAAAATCACCCCGTTTGTCATAAAGTTAAGCTGTTAGTTTGACGCCAACATCTACTTTCAATAAAATATCCAAGTACGAAGCAGATGTGGAAGGCTTTGTTGTGTCCTTTATTTCCAGGTCACTGGGATATATCGAATCGACATATGAATAAAATGATCATTGTTAACAGACAAGAACATCGTCGATATACCTAAATGTCGAATTGAACGTCACAGCAAGATATTTTTTCATCTCATGTAGAAGATTTTTAATGAATTCTTCACAAGAATATAAAAACAGGTCAGCTAACAAAGGAGCACAATTCGTGCCCATGAAATTCCAAATTACTGTTGGAAGACCTGGACACGAAAGACTATGACGATATCGTCAATGAGGAACTCCAGTACTACTTTTTTAATATGAACTTCAAAGTACTTGTTCGTGGAGTCAAAGTGGTGTTTAAAAATAATATTTGGATGACTGATCATTACATATGAATATTCCTTTTACCGTTTGTGTTGAAGAAGCAACTGTCTATGATGTCAAAATGTCTAGTCGTTAATTTATCGTGAGGTCTATTCACCTACAATGCATAAGCATATTAGAGATAAAATCAATCTAGTCTGGATTGATAATTCTATTCAAGCACTTCTTAGTAATAAATCCATTGGTGATTGATCCTGGTGTTATTTTACACACAGTATTCTGAGAGGTGATAGACCGCGACTTTTGACGAACTATTTATGATTTGGTTTTGGTTAATACATATGCAACTTGTAATCCCCACACATATATTTTACTTAAAAGTTTTATTCAACTGAAATGTCCAACATCACTGTAAACGTTACACAACATGTACAATGAAATATATTAAAATCGATTAGTAATCATTGTGATAACTTTTTCAAATTATATCTACATCCACAATGTTTTGTCTATAATAAATCTTTGCTAATTCATTGTTTTCATTTCTCGATGAAAACACTGAGATGGACGGGGCCCTTTCAACTTAAAAACATGAATAAATGTTTACTTGTTTACGTAAAAAGGAGTATAATAAAAATGGAAGCATGAAATAATTATGTACAAAAATAACGAGATAGGTGAAGATTACGAACAGTGGACTATCTCTGCAGTGTCCTAATATGCTCTTGCTGAGTTCAAATCTTCATATTCTTGTTGTTCTTCCATGACTCTTAAGTCTTCGTATTGGCATCTGGAAAGAGAGCAAAATGCTATTTAGATACATTCCTTTCGTTATATGAGGATGTTAAATCGGGTAACAATTTCAGAATTTTAGGAAATGTTCTGGTTGTTGTAATGGGGTAAGACAAAGATTGTAAGAGTAGGCGACTGACGATGCCAATATAACTAATTCCCTATAGCTAACAATCCGTAAGAGTCCTTAAGAATAATTTCTATACAC
Source organism: Ostrea denselamellosa (assembly GCA_024699665.1). Taxonomy (NCBI): domain Eukaryota; kingdom Metazoa; phylum Mollusca; class Bivalvia; order Ostreida; family Ostreidae; genus Ostrea; species Ostrea denselamellosa. The sequence continues at coordinate 3,160,584 of JAMZEH010000065.1, read as the reverse complement.
AAGTGTAAAGGATTTACCTCTCACTCTTGAGATTATGATACTTACAAATCGAAATCAGTTGCCTTTGTCCTATTTTCCTCTATTATTTCGTTTTTCAACTCTTCGTTTACATAAATACTGTTTTGCTGGTCATCCGTACGTTTAAACTTTTCTGCATTAGTAACTTTTCTGCCTGGTTCTAATTTGTCACGGATGTTCCTGAAATATGTATAGAAAGCTTTACAAAATACAGTATCATTCTGTTACAGTATGATCATACACGCTTAAGGAAGTTACCCCAAGGGGTATCTGAAAGTATATGGTCCATCGATTTATTCCGATAGAAATTTACATCTTAATTATCATGTACCAAACACGTTAAAGAACCCTCACTGCTACGGCCCTGAGCGCTAAGCATAGGTCTAAATATGTGGTACTTCACCTACAGCTGGTGACGTCTCATTATGAGTGAAAAATTCTCGACGGGAAGTAAAACAAACAAACTGTACCAAACAGAAAATATAATAGGTATACGGTTCGAATGATATATTTCAGGCCGAAATGAACGACTTACACGGGGAACTGCATCATAATAAAGAAGGAAGATCTAACTAACGACAAAAGATAACACTGTTTGCTACTCACCTGCAGAAATCAAGCAGAGCACTTAAATATCCTCACCAAAGTGCGAGAGTCACTATATGTAACAACTGATTAAAAGTAACTTTTAAAGTATCTCCAATTTGCGATCAGGAAAGACAGTCCCACTATCTATATATATATAGTTGTTTTTTGCCACACTCAACAATTTCTCAGTTATCTGGTGGCGTCCAGATTTTATAGGTGGAAGAGAGAACCCAGATACAATGTACCGGGGAAGAGACCACCGACCTTCCAAAAGTATATATATATATATATATATATATATATATATATATATATATATATATCTATCTGTGTGTGTAAATATATAAAGGGCGGAGGAAGACACACACACACTTTTATTTTCTGCGGACCAAAATATTTATGAGAAAACAGCAAACGAGTTTATAAAAAGATTACTGAATGGAAAGTATAAAGTATGAAAGAAGGATGAAAGAGAATTAAAAATTTTGATGAGTAAAGGGGGAAATCAGCATTATACGTACGTGTTCGGTTGTGTATAGAATGGCTCGTATGTTATTTCCTGTTACGCTTTAGGACTGATTGATTGATTGATTGATTGATTGTTGTTTTCCGCCACACTCATTTTTCAGTTATCTGGTGGCGTCCAGTTTTTGTAGGTGGAGGAGAGAACCTAGATACAAAGTATCCGGGAAGAGACCACCGACCTTCCGAAAGTAAACTGGCAAACTTTCTCACATATATCTGCGAGCGAGAATCGAACCCGCGCCGACTAGAGGTGAGAGGCCTTATGATTTTGAGCACGATGCTCTAACCACTCGGCCACAGAGGCCCTTCGCTTTAAGACAAACGTGACCATATATATATGATAAGTTTTTGCGATACATAATTGCATTCTCTAAGTTTATGAACACTGATATATCATTTAATGCCAATTAGATAGACTAGAACTGGAAACAAGTAGTAAATGGCCAAGTTGATCGACGATTTACGGGGTCCGAGACGAATCTCGGTCTGGTTGCATGTAGCATACCTAATGTGTGGTTACTACCCTCCCCCCTCTCGTTTGTTTGTTGTTGTTTTTTTTTAAATTTTCGTTTTGTTTTAGAGATCTCTAAAATTTACAAAAAGCGTGAAACGATTACATAAATCAAAATTTGGATGAGCTAGACAAGGAATACTCAAATTTCGGAGAAATTATCGCCACAAAAAGAAAAAAAAAAGAGGGGGGGGTAGTAGGAATCCATACTTCAGGTGCCTGTGGAGTACAGTGAAATATCTCAATTATACCCAAAATACGCATTGTTTTGAGGTATTTGAAAAAAAGCAAGTAATTTTATCATTACACTTATTGAACGCGATTGTCCGTCTTATTCACTACGATTTAAAAAAAAAGGGGATTCGTGCAGTTAATGAATATTGAAGGTGGAGGTGGTAATATGTACGAAACTCATCATGTATTATCAATATCAATATATTTTGAAGCAATGTTTACAACTGGTAGAATTCTTTTGCTGTTAGGAAGAGTTAATGTCACTTATTATTAATGTTACATTAACCATTACGTCCTTTTTACAAATTTAAAAATACAACATTTCATAGAAAGAAATATTAATTAAACTAAGCATTTTCATGTGTAAATTGTCTCCAGATCTCCCTAAGATATTATGTACACAAAGGAGGTGTAAATGGGATAGAGGTGGAGGTTGCGAAAAATACATAAAAGATCAGGTGCTAGTTAGACTCCCCCTCCACAAATATCCTGGATCCGCCTCTCTCTCTCTCTCTCTCTCTCTCTCTCTCTATATATATATATATATATATGTGTGTGTGTGTGTGTGTGTGTGTGTGTGTGTGTGTGTGTGTGTGTTTGTGTAATTTTTCGCAGGTAGGTATGAAGGTTGGACCTCACGAATAAAATGTAGATTAATTTATTAATTAATTCTGCAGCAAATTAGCAAAGCTAACATGTACTAGTATCAAAATACGTTACACTTCATGTGACGTTTTTCCTTTGGATATTGAACCTGCAAAGAACACGACATAATGTTACATAAATTACGCAACAAAACAATGGTTAATTTAAGCAACATTTTGAGTACATGACTAAAATACATTTGGGACTGTCTAATTGCAGATACGTATGACTTTTCACCCATATAAACGTAGATCATGTTGTGATAGTATTGAAAATCAAACAGGGCCTGTAATTGTCTGTTACGAAGCTACGTGTATATAGTGAATTTCATGGAGGATTTATTTGATGCAAAGGAGAAAAATATGACTTTTGTAACAAAATTTCTATGCCTGGAGTTTTGGAAAACACTCTACATTTCATCAAAGGACATAAACGATTTTATGTATTTTTTGTTTCTTTTTTGGTTCAATAAGCCTTGATATGAAATATTTTAAAACGCCAACCTTATTTTCATTCTTTCTGAATTACTCATACAAAGAGGACTTTTTATTTAATCAAATTAGTTTTATTTTCCGTTGGATAAGGGATAGTTACTATGATAATTTTCAAGGGTAGGTAAGAATGATCCATTTGTTCTTAAGAAGTCATACAATGTGAAAAGCGTTCAGGATATAAACTTCGATGAACAGTTCACTTAGAATTTTATTTCAAGTGAACATATCTAGTAATTTATCATGACTAAACTCAAACTTGATACAAACTTGTTTACTTGAAAATTGGAAAACAGGTGTCATATAGATACCTTAAAGCAGACTGAATAACTTGCCAAAAAAGATTAAGCACAGAAATTGCATCCTTTATATCTTTTGATTTTTTTGTTTTACTATGAAGCAGGACATTAAGATAGTTTTCTTTGGAATGGTTTTCTAAAAATTTTAAAATATAAACTAAAGGTGAACAAATGGACTACTCACAACTGGGTGTGACACTTCCTGGGATTTGTTCGTCCTTTGCTAAATTATGGTGGTGTCTATTGAAAAAATACTAAATACATCAATAAACGTTTACTTTCGAACTAATTCAGTACTTATATATTTTTGAACTCTTAAGTAAATTAAATTCAGAGAACGCTTAATTCAGTGCTTATATACTTCTGAACTCTTAAGTAATTAGATTAAATTTAGAGTACGCTTTGTAGTGAACATATAACGTTAAAGAACAGAGGTCATTCTCATACACCCCTTAACAAAATTGAAAGGAGGACAAGCACGGATCCTTGGGAATGAGGAGTAAGCACCCTCTGTTGACCTATTAGATAAATAGAGGAACTTCGTATTCCGTACGTACCTTTCTATTTTGAACACAAATCCTAAAAGAGAATAAAAACGACAGTAAACAAACACTGAAACATTTTTTTCTTCTGATTTTCGTAAATAGGACATTGAATTAATTGGTCCTCTCAATACCTTAATGATTACCGTGAAGGGCAAGATGCACGTGCGGCATGAATTTAAAAACTTATTTTAATACAGGGTTCGGTAGATCACACTTATACAGTTTGGAGAAATAACACAGCAGGACACTTTTCCAAAACAGAGGCGAGGCCTTGGTAAAATACTGTAATTCAAGCAACGGTCCACAGTGAGACTCGCACATCTACACCATGAATACTGTATCGCTGATTAATGAATATCATGTATAGTCTTAACCCTGTTGCAAAATAAATCTACCACATTTCCTCATATTAGGAGCAATGTCAATTTCTAAAACAGTACATACATTACATAGTCTTGTCTTAAACTTTAAAATGGAACTTAAAAAGTGGGGGTTCCAGATGATGTTTTGATGATGATACTGAATTTTAATACAAAAAATTAGGGTAAATTGATTTAAATCTTGTAATGAATCGGTGTTCTGTTTGGAAATATATATATATATATATATATATATATATATATATATATATATATATATATATAAACTAACGAATTAAACATTTGAATTCCAAGTCTCCAACTACTTGTATCATGAATTATAAATCTGAAATATAAGTATAGGGGATATCAATTAACGATAAATTGGATAAACTATAATATTATGCAGATTTAGAACTTTTTGATTAAATAATCCTTCCGCCACAAAATTTAGACCCTGTCGGAATGTTTCAAAAAGCTGAGGAACTAACTTCCTTAATTACTACGATTAATCATCTACTTTAAATGCTAGCTAATATATCTGGTATGTTGGTGCATATACTGTACAAGAGGCATGCTTACCAAACAGTATCACTTGTCCTCTTCTGCATGTTAATATTACAAGAAGAACAATCCCGATAAAAATGACACACAACAATACAGACAGAACAGCAACACCGGAAGTGCTGCAACTGTCGTCACCAGCGACTGTCGCCTGTTGGATAACTTCCTCTGAAAGCAACAGTTATGGTTTGTTATAATTATGCATCCAATTCACAATTGTTATCTGATTTCAAGATTTGCAATGCCACCCAATCGTATTGGACAGAAATGTTTTAAAGATAATAAAATGAAATGTACCTCCTCTCATGTGAGCTGATACACTTTTAAATCTTAAACCAGAACCGCAGATGGATGAAGTAGAAAGTTCACACAGAAAATGGACAACCTCGTCGTATACCGTCACATGATATGTTATCATGCTGAATTTAATGATTTCTCCCGTTTCATTTGCAGTTGCTTTTATTTCATCGTCCTGGACAACGATTTTGGTCCATTTAGCACTCTCTTGCTTTTTCACACACCAGTTGATTGTCTGACAAATGAATCAACAGATGTACATGTGTATTTGCCTAACTATATCGGGCATATTCATATGATTTCAGATACGTGTAGCCACATACATACACGATACCGTTATTCTTAAATCAGAAGCAAAAGTCAATAAACAGTTACCTCTCCTTCTTCGGATTCCAACATGGACACCATGCATAGCAGATTCATTGTTCGTCCCGTCTCATATATGTTAATATTGATATTCTGTGGATCTATAAAACCGGTGGCGTCGTACAACAAAATAGATGGATGTTCCCATTTGTTTGCTGTTCAATATCAATTCAACTAATGATGGCACTTGAATAATTATTATCCTTACAACATTTAAACAATAATATAAGCCACATCAACATAACACTTATTTCGTCTCCCATGCCAAAATAAATGTATAAAGCATGTTTGAGTGCATTTTTAAATACGTAATTGGAAAAAGATGTGTCGACCTCCTTAACTCTAGCTGTTTTCCAGTCCTGATATTGTCGAAGATTGCTAAGAGATGGATTCCAGGACAGTTAAGTCTTTCTTCAATCAAGGACAGTTCCACGTAAAGATCAAATAGGTTTCATGATAACCCTGATAGATGCGTTAGGAACATTTTTATATTTTCAGATAGAAAAGCCATATATGATAATACATATGACACTTTGTATTAACGAATCGTTTTTATTTTTCACCATACATTTGAATTGAAGATTTGAATTTGAATTGAAAGAAAGGTTCTTTTAAATCATAGCTTTAAAAAGTTTTGCAAATGCATATCATCATGATGATTGATAGATTGTATATTGGTTAACGTCCCGCTCGAGAAGTTTTCACTCATATGGAGACGTCACCATTGCCGGTGAAGGGCTGCAAAATTTAGGCCTTTGCTCGGCACTTACGGCCTTTCATTAGGGAGGGATCTTTTACGTGCCACACCTGCTGTGACACGGGACCTCGGATTTTGCGATCTCATCTGGAGGACCGCCCCATTTAGTCGCCTCTTACGACAAGCAAGGGGTACTGAGGATCTATTCTAACCCGGATCTCCACGGAAATCTTCATAATGAAAATCGTGTTTAACCTATCAAAACACATACTTGAATTACCACCCTTGGAAAAGGAATTCGCACCTGTTAGGCGGCACTGTGTGTTGAAATATATGCGCCTTTGCAATGCAGTAATTTGGAAATTTGCAGACACAAAATATGACAAATCTTGCTACTTTCCCATTGAAAAGTGTGCAATAACATTACTTGAATGTTGGTGGGATATCACGCAACTCACAGAACGTTATGTTGCCGTCTGGCTTTCAGAGTAAATACAACTTAGAGACGTAAACTTTGTGTTAAGTTTATTATTTGATGTTACGTACATTACATTTTACAAATCCCATATAGGTAATGCTTTATATATTACAATTTATAAGTTTCTGCAGTAGGGATTAAGCTACAGAAATGTTATTGAATTGTACGCTAAGAAGACCCTAAAGTAGCCCACCGGTCGCGGAAGCTCAGTGGTTAGAGCGTTCGCTTCGTAACCGGGAGGTCGTGAGTTCGAGCCCCGCTCGTGCCATGGCCGCGTCAAACCTAAGACGAAAAATAGGTAGTGATTGCTCCTTCGCCAAATGCTCGGCATTTAGAAGTGAGAATGACGGATCTTTCGGATATGACCTTAAAAACGGAGGTCCCGTGTCACGGTAGGCGTTGGTACGTTAAAGAACCCTCACTGCTACGGACCTGAGCGCTAAGCATAGGTCTAGATTTGTGATACTTCACCTACAGCTGGTGACGTCTCAAAATGAGTGAAAAATTATCGACGGGACGTAAAACAAACAAACAATCAATTAATAAGCTGGCCACAAGGCCATAAACTGAGACTAGACTTCAGCCAAAATGTTGATTACTTGTATTAAGATTTATCTTGCACAAATGTTGAAAACAACTGCTGATTCAAAATAAAAGCAGACATATACTTGAGAATTTTATTTGTTGATGGAGATTATTTCTCATTTGAAGTATGCCATTTGTGTACTACATACATAAACAAGGGTTCTCACAAGTTTGCCTCTTTATAATGAAACTAGTATGTATTAAAGTAATAGAAACAAACATCTGTTTACTATATAAGAGTATGAAATTGGAGGAGGGTTATATACTTGAGAATTTTATTTGTTGATGGAGATTCTCATTTAAAGTATGCCATTTGTGTACTACATACATAAACAAGGGTTCTCACAAGTTTGCCTCTTTATAATGAAACTAGTATGTATTAAAGTAATAGAAACAAACATCTGTTTACTATATAAGAGTATGAAATTGGAGGAGGGTTATATACTTGAGAATTTTATTTGTTGATGGAGATTCTCATTTAAAGTATGCCATTTGTGTACTACATACATAAACAAGGGTTCTCACAAGTTTGCCTCTTTATAATGAAACTAGTATGTATTAAAGTAATAGAAACAAACATCTGTTTACTATATAAGAGTATGAAATTGGAGGAGGGTTATGTACTTGAGAATTTTATTTGTTGATGGAGATTCTCATTTAAAGTATGCCATTTGTGTACTACATACATAAACAAGGGTTCTCACAAGTTTGCCTCTTTGTAATGAAACTAGTATGTATTAAAGTAATAGAAACAAACATCTGTTTACTGTATAAGACTATGAAATTGGAGGAGGGTGTTTAATATGCATAATATTACTTATAATATCTTGACATTTTATTGACCTAAGCAATATATCAAACCTGGGGTTACAAGTTTCACACAAGCATGCAAGCCTACAAAACTTTTCTTAAAAAAAATGTAATATCACATTCCTGCATGTGCCCCTACATAGACAAATATATGTATTATATGTAAGTAAAAACATATGGTAATCTCGAGTTGAGTTGTTTTGATTCTATTAGAACATGTTGGAATTAGCTGGCAGTTTATGAAAACATATATGTCATCATATATTACAATATCTAACAGTATTTCAAATTTCACTGAATATGCATTGAGATACACAATTTTCACAATGTCTGTCACAGAATAATGAATGGCTCATAACTGCACAAATATCAGTTATAATGATCTTATTCAAGGCATCATCCTAACGACTGGTACAGATTGCAATGGGCTTCGAGGCAACAAGTTCGACAGCGATATTCATTTATATATATATATATATATATATATATATATATATATATATTTTAACAGGTACGTCGTTTACAGTAATAATTTATATATATATATATATATATATATATATATATATATATATATATATATATATAATATTTTAACAGGTACGTCGTTTACAGTAATAATGACATACCAAAACGTCGCAAATTTGATTGATTGATTGATTATATATTGTTTAACGTCCCGCTCGAAAATCTTTCACTCATATGGAGACGTCACCATTGCCGGTGAAGGGCTGCAAAATTTAGGCCTATGCTCGGCGCTTATGGCCTTTGAGCAGGGAGGGATCTTTAACGTGCCACACCTGCTGTGACACGGGGCCTCAGTTTTTGCGGTCTCATCCGAAGGACCGCCCCATTTAGTCGCCTTTTACGACAAGCTAGGGGGTGCTGAGGATCTATTCTAACAACCTACTATTGATCCCCCCTTCTTGATCCCTGCGCGAAACTGTACTTAATAACTTTAAGATGCGAAAATACAAGATATATTATCTTCTGAACGATATGGCATCTAATCCCTTACATGTTTTCGTCGCATACACTATCATTTGCCAAAAATACGTAACATTATGCGCAGTGCATTATACGAGTAAGAGGACTGAATATGCAAATCAGATTTTTATTTTTTGTCCAAGAAGCAAAAATTAATATTAGCATAAATGTTCATCAAATAAGGAAATATATGAACTTTATATATGTTTATATGTGAACCTTCCATATCGTGAGTGATTGTTATCACGTCTAAACCAAGAGGCATTTGATTGATTGATTAAATATTGTTTAACGTCCCACTCGAGAAACTTTCTAACTCGAGTGGGACGTTAAACAATATTTAATCAATCAATCAAATGCCTCTTGGTTTAGACGTGAGGCATTTAAAGAAACTAAATTTATCATCATTTTAATGTCACTGATTATGCAGCATGCAAATCACAATATGTTACACATCTTATCTTACCTCCAGTAGCCACGTCTGTGTTGACAGAAAGCGTTGCATTTGAGCTTCCCATCCCACACTCCTTACTGTATGTTTTGTAACCAGCCTCGCACATGATTTCCAGGTCTGTATCATTGCGCTCAATGTGATAAAATATCCTCGATTCTTGTGTGAGCACGCAACCATCTTTGCTCCTTGATACCAAAGCAGTTAGGGGATGATTTTGTAACGACATCGGTTTGAATTGTCCTGAGATTTTCTTGCACCATCGTATATCCTTTAATTACATCTTACATGTAAATTGGCTAATCGTTTATAATGAAGATGCTACAATGATAATAATCATGTTTCATTTCAAGAAGAAACCCCGATCAACGCATAGGATTATTCTATCCAATCTAATTGAAGGCTTTGTGTGGCGATCACAGGTGATCAAATTTTCATTAGCTTATATTTTATCTAAAGATTTTCTCTATGAATTTCAATAAATCTACAAAAAGTCAACCCCATATAATACAGAAAATGGAATGAACAACGATACTATAATGAATCATATCAAAGTATAAGGCATATCAAAACAAAAGTGCGTACCATCTATCCTTCTGTCTTTAGTAAACCAGAAGTGATGAAATACTTAGATAGGTTGCATGAGGAATACGTAGTGGTTCTAGCTCACAAACTACAGCTTTTAACAACGCTGCCTTTGTTTAATAAAACAGTAAGTGGCTTTAATTGCGAATTTAGGTTAAAAAATCAAAGTTATAATAGAAATTCCCTTTTCAAATACGTAATTCTTCAAAATCATACTTCAGTTTTAAACACATTTAATATTCCAGTAAATGGGAATTAATATGCGCAACGAAGCAAACCCTGCGCAAAATTAATTAATTAATCCTAGGAGATTTTATCTCATTTGTTGTAGTATCGAATTTTCCATTAATACCTTTGAAGATAAATGTGGACAAATAAAAAAAAACCCACACGTTCCCAGAATACTCTAGGGGAAACAGTTATGCATATAGACACAACAAGTGACGTGTATATAAATATTGGCGGAGAGTGTGTTTCGTTTACAAGAAAATGTTCTGTCATAATGGAATCACGATAATTCCCATTAATGATATAAATCATGTGGTGTTATTTATATTATTAAGTGGTTATGTATCAGATGGTTGTAATGGTAATACATCTGTACGTTCTTTGTATTATGGGTGTATAGAAATGGGAAGGATAAGCAAAAATAATCGTTGCCTGACGCAATGTTATGAAAGATAACAAATTCAAATTTTGCTCATTTGCTAACCGGATTATTATATACCAATAAGTCAAAATCTTGATATATTAACTTAATTTGGAAATTGATCATAAAAATATCGACCACTGAAATACCCTTGTTTATCCATACCCGGTGCAACTTCAAAATACACCACGTTACCTAAAGTAAAGAAGTTAATCATATTTGCACAAAAAATATCATTTTCTTCTAAATTTTCTTGATGTTGTCATAGAATTTGTTCTAAATTTTATTTATGTCGTCATCAAATTTGTTGTAGAATATTTCCAAGTTTGATGTCATTATTGGAATATTTCACAAAAAATTGTCTCTAGTTAATGATGTTTAAAATTTGTGAATGGAAAAATGAAGGGGGGGGGGGGATCCAGTATTGTGTGAAAATCAGGAAATCACTAATGGAAACATTACATATGATAAATGAAACTCAGGAAGAAGAAAAAAAAAACTGTGGCCAGGTCGTTAGAGTTCAATAAGCTGTTCATGGACAGGGGGTCAGTAAAGACGATCCTCACTCGGAATGCCCGAAAGTTGAGACGGTGAAAAGTATCTATCCTCCACATACCCTGCTCCTTGCGTACCAGTAAATGGAATCACTTCATCTTACAGACCCTGAAGAGTACTACAACACCACTTGCATGGAAGGATTCTTGCACGGAACGCTGAACGGTTTGCACGAAACGTTTCCCCAGTTCTTGAATGGTCTGCACGGTTTGCACGAAACGTTTCCCCAGTTCTTGAATGGTCTGCACGGTTTGCACGAAACGTTTCCCCAGTTCTTGAATGGTCTGCACGGTTTGCACGAAACGTTTCCCCAGTTCTTGAATGGTCTGCACGGTTTGCACGAAACGGAAGGCATGCTTTGCGAATGGTTGATATGAATGGCGTGGCCTACACGCTTCGATATTCTGGTCTTTACAGTGCCATTAGTCCATGAAATAAAAATATAAAAATACTCTTTGGGAAAATGGTAAAGATAAAAAATATCCCTTTTAAAATGAATATCATACCTGCTCAACGTGGTATTGTTTTTGTTTTGACATTTTTTTTTCAGGTGAGAGTCGGCGTTATAATGTTTCACTCAAAAAATCTATCTCAAGAAAATTACTATAGAAGCAGAAAATTGTAGAAAATTTAACCCTTAAAATATGTACACATTAGATTACTTCGAAACAACCGATTACAATTCGTACTGCATCTTGTATCCCACCATTCAATGCCAGGTCACGTGCTAATATAAACGAAGACAAGATAGACAATGATTTGCCACTAAAAAGTTAAGGTTTCTATTCTTAATGTTTATTAAGATTTTTTAATGAAATGCTAATTTTGAAGCAACTTTTCTTGCGTAAAAGAAATAATGAGACGGCGAACCTCCACATGTTTTACGAAGCCATTGTTGTGTATACTGCGCTTGTACCTTGATTTTGACAGATACCCCCTCAGGGTAAAAAAATACCCTAAAGTATTTTTTGCCTGACACAATGTATTAGGTGAAAAAAAAATCGTGCAGAATGTCTCAGATATAAATTGACTTGGTGCCCGTTTTCACGAGCCGGCATTTATATATTTTGTCGTAAGTAAATGGTACATGTATCAGGGTATACGTTAAACATCCTCATGCAATTTTCTATTTCTCTAAGCTTTGTTTTTACAGACATATTACTCAATATTTATAGCACCAATTACAGAAATACATGTCTTTGATCACAATCATTTTTACATTTAACGGGGGGATCGATAAATCGCACCTTTGTACATTCAATGCGGTACTTGAGTTGATTACAATAAATTAAACACTAATTTAATATTTTGAATTTTTTTATGTTGACTATTTAATTGATTTTAAGTGAGGAAATATTGAGTTTGTTAAAACTTTAACGCTACAAATTCTCTTACTTTGCTGAAATTTATACGATGATTACCCATATATTTCCCCGGAAGTCATGCAGTGTCGCAAATGTCTGTTACCTCAAGACAATAGTTGAAGAAATTGCAGATTCTTATTCTTTGTTCAGAATTTATTATTTCCGCGAAAATATTCAGTGAAAATTACAGCACATTATCGCTTGGTCAACATTTTTGCTGCGTATTACAACAAAAACGGAACGAAGCGAAATGCCTTGGATTTGTAATACCACGCTTCAGGGTCTGTACCATCTGAACATATTACGTTGCTTACAAGTCACAATGCTTTCATCGAGAAATAAAAACAATAAAACAGGAAAGGTTTATTGCGGACATAAACATTAGCAATTGCTCTATCATTGGTATATATAGCATGAACATTTAGTTAGGCTGTACGCAGTGATGGAAAATTAGCAATAATGCAAAAATCATTCGCAATATTTCCTTAATCTTCCGACCATTTATTATCTATGATATATATAAGAGGATTATATTTTGAAGCATACCAAGTTTCACACTCCAAATCATAGTTATAAACTAACAGAGGATTTACAGTTTGCAGAGATTTTACAATGTAGTTATGCGTTCATTTTAAGACCTATGCCTAATGCATTAAAATTTAACAGATGCTTCCTCTTAATTGAGAAAAGTTAAAGCACACAACTATTTGTAACTGTATCAAACGTTGATCTATTGCTACTGTTAATTAACTATCTACTGTTAAGTAGAGAATATTTCGCTGGGGAGGAACTTGGTTGGTTAGTTGTATATTGTTTAACGTCCCGTTCGAGAATTTTTCATTCATATAGAGACATCAACATTGCCGGTGAAGGGCTGCAAAAATTAGGTCTATGCTCGAAGCCTACGGCCTTTGAGCAGGGAGGGACCCTTATCGTGAGACGCCGGCGGTGTCATCTGAAGGACATTCCCACTTAGTCGCCTCCAACGACAAGTAAGGGCTACTGTGGACCTATCTGAGGCCTGGATCCCCACGGGATTAAAAACGTGGAAATGGAATTAATGAAATATAAATATATGGAAGAATGGAACTTTTGGATAAATGCATATGTAGTCTATCAAAAATCCAGATTCTTATAGAAGTATCCACGCTGATAAGGACGTGATAAAAAAAATTATATTATGTAAATTAACTACCACAGAAAAAATACGTTCAACCACAAACATTTGTGCTTTCTAATATAGAACATTGTGCATTTTTTAAGAAATTGGTGTAATGTGTCTTAGACAGTTTTCAATATTTTGAAAAATGCTGTATGCATATTTTTTCTTTTTTCTTTTTGCATGTTCACATACCTGAAAATACACCAGGAGTAAATTGACGCATACGTAAATGTTAATTTGTACCTACATGTACTATGACTAGGTGTAAATTTTGCACTAGGAGTAAAAAAAAAACTCTAGTATGCAAATCTAGCTTAGCCCTCGTTCTCATGAATCAAAATATACTCGGGTATAACATTTACACATGACGCGTAAGAAGGGACATGGACGGAGCCATGGCAGGGATGATTCTGTGCCTTTTAATTTCACAATATTTATTAATTTTTGTGTACTCTATATCTTTTATAGTATCAAAGGTAAAGACAACGAACAGCGACCAATTTCATAATTAAGGGTAGGGTAAACACAGATCTCTGGACACACCAGAGGTGGGATCAGGAATTTAGAAGGAGTGGACATCCTCTGTTGACCTGTCACACCTGTCATGGGCCCTATATAGGTAAACGGAGTAATCCGAAGTTAAAGTCATTGTGCAAGGAACGGCCTCAATTGCTTCAAAACATGTTAGAAAAAAATATGACCCGACCCGATGAGAGGTTGTATTGATAAACTGATATAACGACCAAAAATTTGCAAACTGTTGACTTTAAATGAGACTGTTGGAACCCATGTAACTTCAATTCATCATTTAAAACTGACAATATGCAGAACAAATTCTTGCGTATCAAAACGTTGAGAGACTTAAACACCACATGCAGGTGGTACAGGTAATGGAATATTGCTACATCCATATGGGAAGTTGGCGATGGGTAAAATTGAAGTCATCCCGTATGTCATAAACTTGAGTTGTTAGTTTACTGTTAAAAACTCTGTTCAATAAAATATCTAAGTATGAAGCAGATGGAGGGGGAGGGGGGGGGGGGGGGGGGACTCCGTGGCCGAGTGGTTAGAGCATCGCGCTCAAAAATACAAGGCTTCTCACCTCTAGTCTGCGCAGGTTCGAATCTCTCTTGGGCCGATATATGTGAGAAAGTTTGCCAGTTTACTTTCGGAAGGTCGTTGGTCTCTTTCCGGGTACATTTTATCTGCGTTATCTCCTCTCTCCCCCACCAATAAAAACTGGACACCACAAGATAACTGAAAAATTGTTGAGTGTGGCGGAAAGCAACAAAACAATCAATCATGAAGCAGATGTGGAATACTCTGCAGTGTCTTTTATTTCGAGTTCACAGGGATATATCGAATCGACATATATTATTAATAGATAAAACGTCGTCGATACATCAAAATGTCGAGTTGAAGGCCACACATCTAGAGATTTTATCTTCTTATGTAGAAGCTTTTGAATAAATTCTGCTTAGTAGGAATAGAGAACAGGTCAGCTAACAAAGGAACGCAATTCGTGCCCATGAGAATTCCAACAGACTGTTGCAAGACCTGATCACCAAAGACTACGAACATATATCCTGTCAATAACAAACTCCAGCAATTTCAAAGTAGTTATGCGTAGAATCAAAGTGGTTTTAACAAATTAATATTTGGAATGATTACAAGATAAAATAATTTTCCCATTTTTATTGAAGAAGTGTTCTATGATGTCAAAAAGTCGTTTTTAAATTCATCTTGAGGAATGGTCGTTTAAGTGTTGAAAAGTTTTAAGAAAACTTTCGTGATTTCAAATTCACTAAAAGGTCTGTACACTTTTGTGTACAATCCACATTTCATTGACGACACTTCTGCCATACGTCTGAAGTTTCTCCTTCCTTCACAGCAGTTAGTATTTTTGTGAGGAACAGAGATATAGCCTTGGTACAAAAGTTACTGAATCCAGCAATGTATCCTTGTTTGAAAGGTTTTTTTTTAAAATAAAGTTTAGGAATCCAGTAGTGGTACCCCGTGGGGATCCAGGTTGTTAGAATAGATCCTCAGTATCTCTTGCTTGTCGAAAGAGGCGACTAAATGGGGCGGTCCTTCGAATGAGACCGCAAAAACCGAGGTCCCGTGTCACAGCAGGTGTGGTACGTTAAAGATCCCTCCCTGCGCAAAGGTCATAAGCGGCGAGCATAGGCCTAAATTTGCAGCCCTTCACCGGCAATAGTGACGTTTCCATATGAGTGAAAGATTCTACAGCGGGACGTTAAACAATATTTAATCAATCAATCCAGTAGTGGTAGAGTAACTGATATTCATTCTTCCATTGATTGATATATCAAATTCAAGCATGGTTTTATCTTTTGAAGGGGAAGTGAGTATAAGTAGGATATATGTTTCAATAATATCTATATGTATGTGATATGCACAACAAAATTGAAACTAACATGCTCTTAAATGCCACCCTAAATAAATAAAACAGTTATTTGTTATCATTATTATTACATGCTACAGTCTCAAACCGCGAATTAATTGAACTCCACAAATATTATAATCCCTTGCAGTATGTGAGTAAATATAAATACCTGACTTGGTACGGCATTTCTGCTTTCAATTTCTCCAATACATTGTATTTGTAGTACATCTCCAACACTAAATGCTTCCCCATTTCTGTCCCGTGTTTTAGCTTGCCCACGAAGAATTATCGGGATATGCATGTGTGTGGGAGGTTGACCTATAATTTATAACTCTTATACAGACAAAAAACATTGTTTCAGGAACAAATGACACATGGAACGATGACAGAAATGCAGTTCACCTACATTATATACATTTAATCTAGAAAACTGCAAAAGTCCAATGCATATGATTTTGAAAATCTGTGAGGAGAAATAGAGATACAAGGTATATGGTCCTTCAGACCCGGTGATGAAAGAGTGCAAAGTTACACATAGGAATATTCCATAATACTCCCAAATACAACGTTTGTGGAAAAACAACATGGCGACAGAAACCGCAAGCACCTCTTCGCACTGTGATTTCATTTTTGTTCAAACCATAGATACCAGGCTAGTATCAGAGGCCTATGTACATGTCATGACTTAATGGAAAAAGACCATTGCTCAGTGCGTTCGCTTCGTAACCGGGAGGTCGCGAGTTCGAGCCCCGCTCGTGCTATGGCTGCGTCAAACCTAAGACATACACATAGGTAGTGATTGCTCCTTCGCCAAACGCTCGGCATTTAGAAGTGAGAATCACGGGTCTTTTGGATACGACCTTAAAACGGAGGTCCCGTGTCGCGGCAGACTTTGTCACGTTAAAAAACTCTCAATGCTACGGCCCTAAGCGCTAAGCATAGGTCTAAATTTGTGGTACTTCACCTACAACTGGTGACGTCTCAATACGAGTGAAAAATTCTCTACGGGACGTAAAACAAACAAACAATCAATCAAACATTTAATCATGAAACCATCTCAATGATTTACGTTTTACACTGATGTTCTGGAGTTTTCTTTTAAAGACGATTCCAACAGTAGTTTCTCGGTACGTCGGTTTATTACTATTATTATTTATATTATATTATTATTATATATTATTATTATTTATATTATATTATTATTATATATATTACATTACTATTTTCACCCGGTGTATAAAAAGGCTCTAAAAGTATGCGGCGTAGTGTTATCCTTTTACAGTTTTACTTCAGTGAATGACAGAGGAAAATCGGACTGACTTACTACACGGAATCTTTTTTCCCGTAGAACAAAACTGTCAAGGAATGATTGATTATTTATTGCTTTCCGCCACACTCAACAATTTTTCAGTTATCTGGTGGCGTCCAGTTTTTGTTGGTGGAGGAGAGAACCCAGATACAATGTACCTGGGAAGAGACCACCGACCTTCAGTCGGCAAACTTGCTCACATAACGCCGCGGCCGAGATTCGAACACGCGCCGACAGAGATGAGAGGCTTTGTGATTTTGAGCCCGATGCTCTAACCACTCGGCCACGGAGGTCCCTCAAGGAATGAAATCAACATATTTTTAATAATACCAAAAAAATTCTAAGTGTTTTACATATATATTCCATGGACATATATTTTAAACACTCTACATTTTGTCGATATTTACACGACAGTTCAAATTCTTGACAATATCGATGTATAGTTATGACATCATCAGTTTGCTTTCATATTAATCAGACACAAAGCACACGTCAGCAGTAAAACATTTCTTTCAATCTTAGTAACTGCATAGTATATATTATGAAAGAATAAATCTTATGTGAAAAACAAAATTGGGATTTTATATACTTATTTCAGTTATGATGTTTATGCTCGGCGCTTACGGCTTTTGAGCAGGGAGGGATCTTTATCGTGCCACACCCTCTGTGACACGGAACCTCGGTTTTTGCGGTCTCATCTGAAGGACCGCCCCATTTAGTCGCCTCTTACGACAAGCAAGGGGTACTGAGGATCTATTTTACATGTAAACCGGATCCCCACGGGACTTAATTGTTAGGCCGTTACTTATATACTGATTATGACTACGGATTACTCCGTTTACTGATCAAGATAGGCTCATTGTATTGTTGATCGGTCAACAGGGGATGCCTACTCCTCATAGGTACCTGATCCCACCTCTGGTATATCCAGGGCTACGTATTTGTCCTACGCTTAATTTTGTATTCTTAATAGGAATTATAAGATTGATCACTGTTCGTTATCGTCAAATTTTCACACGATCTCTCTCGTATATATCTAATGGAAACACTCGTTTTGGTATATTTAAAGAAATGATATCTGTAAATTATATTCAACGTCCATCGTAATAATTAAGACCAAACCACATGATTGAACCTTGCAGAAAACCCCCCATAAAAAACCGTTTAGAGTTTTAATTGTTAACACTATAAATAATTATTTTCAAATTTATTTTTAATGTGTGACTTCAATAATTATATAACTATACAAAGGGACAGAAATAAATTAAGTATGATATATACACCTAAAGATAACATTCCTTCCGGCTTTCGCAAACATATGTAGGCAACAATACACTATCTAAACAAGTTAAGATAACGATCAGAGATCAAGTTTATAAACTCTACAAAGAACACAAGCCGAGAGTAAGTAAACACGGACCCTTGGAAACATCTGTGAATCAGGTGCCTCTGAGGAGAATCAGTCCCTGTTGATTGGTCACACCAGTCGGGAGCCTGATATCTTGATCAGGTAAAACGAGATAATTATTACATAATTTAAAAGACAGCAATCTGTGGTTTTCTGCTTATCTAAAATCAACCCGTGGGCATCCGGGTTGTTAGAATAGACTCTCAGTACCCCTTGCTTGTCGTAAGAGGCGACTAAATGGGGCGGTCCTTATGACCGGTTTGTTTTAGATTGAATGAAAACTTTGAAAAGATTAATATTCCACTAAATTTTAGTTTCCCCTTAAAAGTAAAAAGCATAATGCCATGCACATATTTTATTTGAGCTATATATGTACAGGTAAACATTAAAATAAGACTACTGTCCTCAATTATTTGATAAATTAATAGTGTAACTTTCATTTTGTTACTATTCAATCAGAACCGTTCATTGATCATCTAGCGTCTATTAATGGAGTATAGCAACAGGATTGAAACAGCCATCTAAACGCGTTCTGCCACTCTATCTTCCCTTTTTTCATTTATTTTATTCTTATATATTTTGCAATCATCAATACATTATGAGATGAATTTTACTATACAATACAAATACCTGTACACTTGAAGTCGTTCATCATTATTAAATATAAATGTCCATTTGAAAAAAAAAACCCCGATTTGTACCATAGCAGATAAACAATTTTACGCATCCAAAGTAGACAAGGCAACAAAAGTAACTTTTTAAAGATATCCTTTTCAGAAAGTTTTCAGAAAGTTCTCAATCTGTCCTTTAAAACATGTGCTTTATTTAGAGATAAGTAAGACCAAAACTGGTGATGTTGTTATATGTTGTTGATTTACTGGAAAGATGTCATGTAAGTTAGGGCTAGACATGATAATTATTTTTATTCGCTGGTCACTTGGGCTACCAATTTTCAATTTCAATCAACAATAAATAGATATAAATCAGAAAATAAAATATCTAAATCAGAAAATAATTATCTATCTATCGATATATATATATATATATATATATATATATATATATATATATAGAGAGAGAGAGAGAGAGAGAGAGAGAGAGAGAGAGTAAAGTTCAAATACCTGTTATTCAATAATAAAGAAACATTTTCATGATACGCCTCTTGTTTATTCAAATTAGCATGAACAAGTTCAACAAAATGTCGTAATCTTATTTTTATTCATATTTATCAATTAAACTTAGAAAATGTTCGGCGTCAACTTCATTTTTGTCATTTGTGGAAATATAATCTCGCGGAATTACGAAAGCATCGCATATTAGACAGCTCATTGTACAGAGACGCGCATTGTTAGTTACTCGGAACTACTCTGGTGGTCCGTACCTGTGTGAAGTGTAGAGGGATCATCCGAGGACTTCCGATTGCATACTCCGCTTAAGACAAACACTGTGTTACTCCATAGTATAACTTTTGCATGCGATAAAAACCTGGACGCACAGACGTCTAATATTTACTAGCCCGAACCTTGAGAAATTTTGATAAGTATTTAAATTAACTAGTCCATCGGGCACATGCTATTTACAAATCATTAGCCCGAATCTATGATTTACTGGCTCCGGACCATCAATTATTTCGAGCCCTGAGTAAGGGGTTACTCCCATTCGCTGTTCAGATGGAGCTGATGAATCTCGCTCACTTTACGAAGGACAAACGTAACCCCCCCCCCCCCCCCCCCCCCAATTAAGATTTTGAATTCAAAGTTATGGAGTGATGACGTCATTAAAGTTTCATTTCTTATTAATTGCATTTGTTTATCATTATTATTATTTTTTGTGCTTGTGGACAATTGTTTGAAAAAATTTTTTAAAAAAAATTGAGGTCAAAATCTTCTCCGTTATTTAATTTTAGCTTCCAAGGTTTTTTTAAAACCGGAAAGCAATATGAATCCTATATATTCGTCGATATTAGCATATTACAAAGATCTGTATTGTATAAGTTCATATCTGCTGATATGATGAATAATTGTTTGATAAGTTCACGATCTTTTCTTATTTGGTTACATTAACACAGTAGGTTTTCCCTTTGGGTACCCCAGCAGCTTGGATACTGTCAAGAGTTATCTCTCTGTTAGATTTTTAATTAGATAACCAGTCCTGCAAAATTTTCATACAGAATCTACTAAGCCCAAATATATCGGGGTTTTTTCATGACTTTTTACTACCTTGTATATTTTGCATAGTAAATAATGATTTATCATAGTGTATAATCTGATAAACTGGAGATAAATAACAAATCGTCTGTTTGACTTTGACTTGACAGTGCAGTGTAAATATTCCAAAAAATAAGGTGGATCTTGCATTTTTAAAAGATGATTCAATACTTCCTTTTTAAAAAAGTGGATTCAACTTTTGTATTGATAATTATGAAATTGTTTTTACTTCAGACTCGTCCATGATTAATTATTCAAAGAAATAAACATAATCATAGAGTTCATGGAGTTAATATCTATATGCTTTATTTTTGTCCGTAGGTCTGTAGAAAAGAAACCGACGCAGAATAATTCAGATTTTGTATATCATAAAAATCACTGAATAATTCTATTAACATTTCATTCAAACATACTGCTTCCAAATTGACTTTCTGGTTTGGTTTGCAGCATAGATATTATTCTGCAGAATTAGATCTAACAAAATTCTCGACGGGACGTAAAACAAACAATCAATCAACTTTGATAAAATTCATTTTGAAGGAATTAACAATTCTAGCTAGCTCACCTTTAGTGGACAATATACTTCTCTCCGGACTTACAGAAGTAGCAGTGCCGTTTGACATTTGACATCGAACAATACTGTAAAGATTTGGATCAATTGTACATCTATCCAGTGTAATTGAAACAACTAGATTGCAGTGATGATACAATGAGTTCAGCCGACATCTTTTAATGTGAATCAAGTATTCGTTTACGTTCGTGTCCTTGCTTGCCCAATAAAATCCTGTTTCATTTGCCATGCCGATAAGTGTCCATCCTATGCTTTTATTTCGACGAATTTCAATGTGCATTTCATCATCGGAATAATCCGATGTTCTGAAATATCTGGAATAAAAGTACCTGTCCCAGGCACACGAGAAGGTCACATTATTTTCACCAATGATTGTAGTAGATGGGCTCACATATGCTGACCACCTTCCTGTATCATATTGTATGAAACAGTGTTATACATATATACCATAACTAAATCAGGACTTACAAAGGAATATTAGTTCATGGATACATACCGTTACAAAGAGGCCAACACAGGACAAACAAAATCAAAATCGACATGTCGCAGACCTGGAAGTATTGTATATGAAAACCCGTTTGTATCACTGATAAAATGGCAACGAGTGAAAAAACAAGTGTATGAATAATAATTCATTCTTCCTATGAAAAATAATCATGAGATTTTGTTTAGTAACCCATCTTTTCTTCCAACATTTCAATAGATTGATTCCGGTCGCGGTAGCTCAGTGGTTAGAGCGTTCGCTTCGTAACCGGGAGGTCATGAGTTCGAGCCGTCATCAGCTGTAGGTGAAGTACCACAAATTTATACCTATGCTTAGCGCTCAGGGCCGTAGCAGTAAGGATTCTTTAACGCGCCAACGCCTACCGTGACACGGGACATCCGTTTTTAAGGTCATATCCAAAAGACTCAATCAATATGAGTGAAAAATTCTCGACGGGACAAACAAACAAACAATCAATCAATAGATTGATTCATTGTCTATTGTTTAACGTCCCACCTGAAAATCTTTTACTCCTATGGAGACGTTATTTCAATAGACTATCAAGTTTTCCTTGTAAGTTTGTTTGTTCGTTTTATGTTCCGTCGAGAATTTTTCACTCATATTGAGACGTCACCAGCTGTAGGTGAAGTACCACAAATTTAGACCTATGCTTAGCGCTCAGGGCCGTAGCAGTGAGGGTTCTTGAAGTGTACTTCTAAATGCCGAGCGTTTGGCAAAGGAGCAATCACTACCTATTTGTCGTCTTAGGTTTGACGCGGCCATGGCACGACCTCCCGGTTACGAAGCGAACGCTCTAACCACTGAGCTACCGCGACCGGTGCCCTGTAAGTAAGGAAGAGTAATGTGGTTCCATAATCCACATGGTTCGTAACAGACGAAACTACACACTCATGTGGCGAATGCAATCTAATCAAAATGACTACAATACGTGATTCATTCATAACATAATATTTACATATACTTCGATTTTTTTTTAATAAAATGCACTAGGTACTTGTCAGATTTAACAGGCTATGAATCCGATGATATTCATACTCCTTTATCTTACAGAAATAAACATGGCGGTAATAGACCGGATGCGCCTACGCCGATTGTGTCATGTTGCAGTTTAACTGCTTGAATTGTGTTAAATGTTTAATCTTCATTAAAACTCTTAAACCTGACCATTTTTAATCTTTTATTTTAAAGAAACGAAGCAATAGGGAAGTTACAATATTTTACTATGTGCTAAGAGGCGACTAAATGGGGCGGTCCTTCGGATGAGACCGCAAAAACCGAGGTCCCGTGTCACAGAAGGTGTAGCACGTAAAAGACCCCTCCCTGCTCAAAGGCCATAAGCGCCGAGTGAAAGATTCTCGAGCGGGACGTTAAACAATATTAAATGTTTGTTTGTTTTACATCCCGTCGAGAATTTTTCACTCATATTGAGACATCACCAGCTGTAGGTGAAGTACCCAAATTTAATCAATCTAATGCAAATGAATGACTGTTCCAATACTTGCACTTTTACCTTTGTGATGAGCGGAAAATTTGAAATTCATAATAAAAATCTGGGAAGAATGAAAAATTTAATAATGTGAATATAAGCAATAAATAGTTACTTTTTGTGATATATAGTAATAACGCGCGTTGTGCAATAACAAGCCTCTGTGCGACTTGGGATGTTTTATTTGCCTCCTCGGAGAGGATGAGAACTACACTGAATACAAAAAGCCAATCTAAGAACAGATCCATATTTTACACTATGCCAAAATTAAAAAATAGAGAAGGACTTGTTTCCAGGTGATAAAAAAAAGAGAAATGAAAGTCTACTTAATAGTACACACAGTCGTATCAAGTCTTTCTTTACCCTTACAATATAATTAAATAAGCAAAACTATGACTTTGGAGTACATTACATCAAATTCCAGTACACGTCAATCCATGTGAAATCATTTTCCTATAAAATCCTAAAAAATACGTAAAGTGCTGAACTCACACTGAAGATATGCATATTAGGCGAGTTAACAACATAAATGCAATGACTAAAACTTACATATTGTGGACATCTATGCCGAAACCATACAAAAATCTCAGACGGCACTGTGGCGCGAAGTCATGTTTACATTGAAAATCCCTATCCGGATATACGCAAAACTGAATAACGGAATAAATTGGAAATTAGCAAAAATCATAACATCACACGCGTTATTCAATTTGTTTGCATACACCGTCTGATTTATCACACTATATTTCACAAAAAGTCACAATTTATTGCTTAAAACTAATCTAATAGTTTGTATTTAGTTTGCGATGCTCCTATGGAGACCGTGGCATGACCGTTTCTTACCTTCAGTGTGCTTGCAGGCGAGAATTGTGAAAATATGTTCGGAATCACGGAATCCATGCCCTATACGTCTTTTTTACTTCAAGTTAAATATACTTTTTAAACATCGTCTGGCCCCGTGGGGATCCCGGTTAGAATATGTCCACATTACCACATACGCCTGTAAGAGGCGACAAAATGGGGCGGTCCTTCGGACGAGACCTCAAAAAGGCACCATATCACAGCAGATGTGGCACGATAAAAATCCCTCCTTGCTCAAAGGCCGTAAAGCGCCTTGCATATGCCTAAATTTTGCAGCTATGCACCGGCAATGGTGACGTCTCCATATAGGGAAAAAATTCTCAAGGGGGACATTAAACAACATAAAATAATCACTCGAACAATCTTTTCAAAGCCACGGTGCCGCTCAACCCGAAAATCCGTGCGATAAATGTAAACGTAAATCTATTATCCGTAGCCGAAGGGTAAATTTATAGCACGGCTGCCATGGGAATGTGATAATGTTGATTTGATGTTAAGTTTATATTGATTTTAATTTTCTTTCAGGTGTCATTGAAAGTTATGAAATAACTTTCAGTAGTATGTGACTATTTGAAAATGTTTAATTACACCTAAAATTAAACTGTAAATAGCAAAGTCTAAACTTCCTAAACGTTAACGTTAAATTCTGATTAATTAAATGACCCTATAAGCCCTTTAGTCAGTTTTTTTCCCGCCAAAGCTTTTTACCTCCTTTGTAGAGTTTTGTAGAGTTTTACATTTTTTTGAGCACAGGTAGTGGTGAGAGGGTGCCTAAACAATTCCAGGACATATGATCACTGACAGTAAGTTGACTTTGGTATTCCACACTTTGAACATTTCATATATAGCTAATATATTATTCTATGATTAATAGTGTGTGAAAAGAGACATTTTAGAGAATTTATATAGTTAATGTTTTAGACATTTTCATTATGAAATGCTTTTCAATGATAAGTATGAATATTACAAATATAAGACACTGTGTAGTAAAGCGTTTGATATCGTTTGTAGATCATAAACGTACATGTAGAAATTATTTCCATTCAATCTATTGGGGATGGATTCGGCCCATAGTTTGTAGGTTACATGTAAAATGATCACCCACTTATACATTTCTATTCATATCAAGAATTGATATAAACTATAAAAGTTATCCCTATGAATGTAAATACGTTCATACTAAGAGTACTTATTTGAATAGTTGTCAAGAGGAATAACTAGCATTACTGTTGTTTATGTACTTATGATGATATTGTATTGTT
Source organism: Ostrea denselamellosa (assembly GCA_024699665.1). NCBI lineage: Eukaryota > Metazoa > Mollusca > Bivalvia > Ostreida > Ostreidae > Ostrea > Ostrea denselamellosa. The sequence continues at coordinate 3,134,803 of JAMZEH010000065.1, read as the reverse complement.
ATACATGTACTTAATTTTCCTTAATGAATGATGTTTTGCAGAATCGTATTGTAAAGTCTACAGATGCAGAATAAATTGATAGATAACACCATAAAATGTTATTCACCACTAACCCCATTACAGAAAATGTCAACAAGAATTAAACCCGTCACGGTAGCTCAGTGGTTAGAACGTTCGCTTCGTAACCGGGAGGTCGTGAGTTCGAGCCACGCTCAAACATAAGACGAAAAAATAGGTAGTGATGGCTCCTTCGCCAAACGCTCGGCGTTTAGAAGTGAGAATCAAGGGTCTTTCGGATATGACCTTAAAAATGGAGGTCCCGTGTCACGGTAGGCGTTGGCATGTTAAAGAACTCTCACTGCTACGGCCCTGAGCACTAAGCATAGGTCTAAATTTGTGGTACTTCACCTACAGCTGATGACGTCTCAATATGAGTGAAAAATTCTCGATGGGACGTAAAACAAACAAACATTAAAAATCCACATTCAACTAGAATTAAAGCTTAGATTGTTTACTACGACAGCCGTGAGATAACATTTCTTCAATTTTCGGGGCCATAGTGGAGGATTCGTAAGAAGGTATAAGTATATTATTTACATACTTAATATATGGTCATTGTGATATTTCTCGCACGGTCTCTCGGAGAGAGGTCGGGACAAATCCGTCAGCTGACTATGCCGAGGTTGATCGAATACCCTTGGTTGTCATAAGAGGCGACTAAATAGGCTAAGCGCCGAGCATAGGCCTAAATTTTACCCCCATTTAGCTGCCTCTTCAGAACAACGGACTTTGTTTCAGACTTTTTGTAATCAGAAAGTGATTTGTCTACTTTGGGTTTTAGTAATTTCTATGGCGGTATTTCAGAACGTGTTGAGGATTTGCTTTTACACTCTACATTTGCAGAGCTGTTATATTTTGGAAACTTTTTTTTTGTATACGATAGCTGATCATAATTAGAACGAACAGAGAGAGAGAGAAAATTGGAAAATCCCGTGAAAATCAAGAGAAAAAAAGACCATCTAAATGTCAGCAGTTTGGACAGTAGTAACAGAAGTGTGCAGTGTTGTGGGCGAAGTAACCTGAGTGTTTTATGGAAGTCCAGTAGTCAAGGTGATTCCAATCACCAATACAACCATCCCAGAAATCATTACCTCTACACCGACAGCATCACACCACCAAGAGCAAAGTTGCAAATATCAGTGCTTCTATCCCGAATTTCGAGTCCGAATTGTCAAATATCAAATTCAGTCTAAACTCAAGTTTCCAGCATACTAAGGATATTATTACAGCAGTCAGTGAAAGAACAGATGGATTAGAATACCAATGCAGTGGTTTGGACGAACTAATTGCACAACTAATGTCTGAAAGTCAAACTTTGAAATTAGAGATTATTAATATAAAGGCGCGATCTATGAGGGACATTTTGATCTTTTCCAATATACCCGAGGTACCTAACTAAACCTGAAACGTGACCGAGACATTACTGCGAGAATATTTTGAATACGAGTTGAAGTTAGCAACATCAGTTTTGACAGAGTTCACAGTTCACAGAATGACGGGGCGTGACAAAACACGTGCAATCGTGGCAATTTTCCACAATTTCAAACAGAGACAGGACGACAAAATGCACGTCCACAAAACTGAAAAGTACTAAGTACTATATAAATACAGTTCCCACCGGAAATCAATGATCAAAGACAATTGCTAATTAACATTGCTAAAGAGTAACGGTGACTAGGACAAACCACACGTTTAGTTTACAACAATTTGTACATTCACGGCATCCCATATAAACCACATACCTACCCACATACCTACCCACGGTGCCAGGAACAAGCTAATTAGGAAACTGCAGAAGTTGGACCATCGTTGAGTATCGTCGCAATCGTATCGGACTATAATATAATATTTTTATCGGAGTGCTGGATTCAACCTGGTACTGCTCTAAAGTGCGAGTTGTTAAGTAACAAATTAGAATATAAATGGATCCTTATTTTGAAGGGAAAAGACGGTGGCTTAGTGGTGTTGTACTACAAAACAGTGGGTAAGACGGTATCTGTTGTTAAATGTGTCGAAGTCTCGTTATATGGTTAAAAATAGAGCAACGCTTTCATCTCTCTCTCTTTCTCTCTCTCTCTTTCTCTCTCTCTCTCTCTCTCTCTCTCTCTCTCTCTCTCTATATATATATATATATATATATATATAGTATAATTTGTCTAATCCGGATTCTGTGTACTGCGGACCTTTGTACGTTTCGTCCAAAAATTTCAGTCCCATGCACTTTCTTAACAAACGTATTATCAAAGATTATGTACAGTCCGTATACTGTATACTACGTACTACGGTCGGCCGTATTGGTCCCAACTCCTCGTAATTAACGATAATTATATCGTCTTAATCCTCAGCACCCCTGGCTTGTCGTAAAAGGCGACTAAATGGGACGGTCTTTCGGATGAGACCGCAAAAACCGAGGCCCTTGTCGCAATAGGTGTGGCACGTAAATGATCCCTTCCTGCTCAAAGGCCGTAGACGCCAATCATAAGTCTAAATTTTGCAGCTCTTCACCGGTAATGGTGACGTCCCCATATGAGTGAAAGATTCTAGTGCGGGACGTTAAACAATATATAATCAATCAATCCTCTAATCCGGCCATGGAATGTTACCTGAGTCGCCTGTTTATATAGCAGACAGTGCGTTTCACGGTCCGTCGTTTAAAGAGACACTAATGGGGAATACAGGTAACTTCAGAAATTAACACATTTCTTAAGGGTGCTCCATGGAAAATACATAGAGGATCAATGTTCAATAAAATAACAAAGCTATCTTTGTGTTCTGTTCATTCAAGAACAAGCAAGCGTCCTCATTATTCTCCTTATCCTTCCCCAAAGGGACAAAGAACGGAATTGTCGTTGCATGGAAAAAAAATTAACCTGAATGAAAATTTCGAAAAAAAAAATCCCCAGAAGGATCTTGGGGTAAAATTTGGAATGCGAAAAACAACAGTTATTCTGAAAAGAAGGGAATTTTATAGAGAACAGTTCAAAATATCTGGGTCAGGAAAACGTCAACGTTTTACAAATGGATCTAAATACGGTACTTCCTGAACTGCATTTTCCATCCACAGTTAGAAGATTTGTATGAAAAAAATAAGACGTGTATAAAATCAATTGATCTCCGAGTCAAAAAACATTTACATGATTCTGACTTACCTTTGGACATCATAAAACCCTCATCACGTTCAGAAATACCACCATGAAAATTACTAAAACCAAATATTGACAAATCACTTTCTGAATATAAAAAATCTGAAACAAATTCTGCTATTTTCAAACAACAGTTATCCGAAATAAAGCAATCTAAACATTCTACAACTGATGTTTATACAGATGGTTCAAAAGACCAAAATAAAGTCGCTGCTGCTACAGTAGTCAATAACAACGTCTTCTCGGCACAACTTCCAATGAAGCAACAATTCATACCGCTGAAGCAAAGGCTATCCAACTTGCGTTAGAGTACATTAAAATTTCTAATGACAAATACTTCACTTTATTCTCAGACTCCCTATCTTGTCTACAGTCTATAAGTAATATGAATATTAATCACCCATATATTTTAGACATTTTAAAACAGTACTATCTTCTAACTAAACAAAATAAAATAGTTGAGTTCTGCTGGATTCCTAGTCATATTGGTATCCATGGTAACAACAAAGCAAACAAAGAATGCACTACAAAATAATATCTGTGACAGAAATAAACTTTATTCTGTTCAAAACAAAGTAAACAAATCGTGTAACATCGTAATGAAACGCCAGGAAGAAGTTATCATTTCAAGAATACGCATCGGACATTCAAGATTGACACATTCTTATTTATTAAACAGAGAACTTGAATGTCAATGTATATCTTGTGACTGTCCATTAACTATAGAACACACTCTATTGAAATTTAGTGATTTTACGCCCACACGAAATGGACTTTTTAATGATGTGCAGTCAATGCATGAACTTTTTACAAATATTGACTATCATCTTATCATAAAATATTTACAAGAATGCGACTTTTACAGAAAAAATTGATACTTTATAATATAACCTATTCATATACACAGAATGATTTGTATTTTTACCTGTTTACGTATTTTTAACTTTCATGTCCGTCGGATGGGACGTTAAAGGGTGGCCCTTGTCAAGGATTACAACCCCCTTGGCGCATAAAAGATCGTTTCCTTGTTATTCGAAAAAGAGTTGGCTCACTAGGGGCCGGGGGAACCTTCAGCTTTCAAAACCAACCATATTTCAGTTGCTTAACCGCCGCCGTAAAATGGCTGAAATATTGCCAAGTCGGCGTAAAACCTCAATCAATCAATCAATCAATCAATCAACAGTACTTCCTGTCACTTGGCGTAACAACAAAAAATCCTGGATGTCTTCTGAAATTTTCATGGAATGGATAACGGATATAAATGACAAAATGAGAAAAAAAGTAGAGGAAATCCCTCATAATTTAGGATAATGCAACTATGCACAGAAATATCGGTGCGAGTGGGGATCGAACCCGCGCCGACTAGAGGTGAGAGGCCTTGTGATTTTGAGCGGAATGCTTCTTTTTTTTCTTTTTCTCTTTTTTGAGCGGAATGCTTTAACCACTCGGCCACGGATATCAACATTTCTAAGTGAACCATCAGACGTTATATGCATACGTATATGAAAAAAGTTTTTTCTTATATTAATCTTGAATTAATGATGAACACTTTATCGGCGATTATAAATAATAATGTATTTGTGTATATGAAAGAGTTTTCCTTGAATAAATGACGAACGTATAAGCAAAGGGAAATGACTCTTAAGTAATTTCCTTCAAAGTTTCCTGCATTCCGGATTCTGTCCAATCCGGCCATTTTTATAGATTATACAGATTATATCTATATCTGTTTTGCGTATATCCCTCGTGCTCATAATATATACTACCAAAGTACAATATGGATTTATTTGATTGTATTTTAAATGATAAGTCGTTTTCTGGGGGGGGGGGGGGGGGGTGTATATACAGAACAGCACTGTTGTCGTTGCCGTTGATTTAAATAGTAGAGTTGGTAATCCGCTTGATTATATTGTAGAAGACTCTTGCTTCGACTATATCTGATATGCTGTCAATGTATTTTTTTGTCACAACACTGAACGTCATGCCACGTCGTGTATCAGAAATAGAGGATCTTGAGTGAGTGCTATGGCCCATGAAATAGTTGCCAGATTTAATATTTTTATTTTCCCCTGAGCCTTAGCGAGGGAAATATTTAAATCTGGTAATGAATTTCATATGCCATAACCACGAGTGCAAGTTTCTATTTATCACACAGTTAGCAAGAAACGCATATTTTAGTTACTTTCTTTTTCAGGTTTCTGTATAAGGAAGTGATTTTCAGCCTCTTGGAAATCCGAAATAAGAACAAACTTGGAAGAGCTGAAAGAACCAAAAATATTAAACAGTGGAGCCAAATCCGGCAAAGGATCAGAGCTATGCATGAGGGAGAGAATCCGTAATTTTGAAATGAATTTCTTAATTTTATCACAGCAAACTTTCATACGTAATTCATGCTAGTACCGAAGTACTTAGCAACTGGGCAATGTTTTTTGACTTATTTTCGTCATACAGGTAAATGCAGGATTGTCAGTATTAGCTTTATATTTAACAATGCATTGTAAGATAAGTTTTATTCTACGTAGATCTAGAGGTGGTTTGTTTGCCTTAACATACAAACTATCTACAGGAGAGGTTCGAAAAGCTCCTGTTCACAGTCGAAGTCCTTGATGGTGGATTGCATCAAGGGCTTTAATGTATGAAGTTCTTGCCGCGCCATATACTATACAGCAGTAGTCGAGTTTAGACCGGACGAGATAGCAATACAGATGTAGAAGAGTATTTTTATCTGCTCTCCCATATTGTGTTTACAACAACTTTTATTATATCAAGGGATTCTAGTCATCTGTCTTTGTGCTTTGCTATATGAAGAATGAAGAGAGTTTATTATTAAAAATGACACCTAATAACTAAATCAGGAAAAGACGGAACTTATCACTTTTGCCTCAAAACGTAAGTTAGTGAATTCTCCAGATATCACATTTCTTTCGATGAATCTGTCATCACTAGTCTTAATGTGTAAAAAATCTTGGGGTGTTGACAGCAAGCTTAGCATGGAGTGTCAAATAAGTGCACTGACTAAATCATGCTACTTTCAACTTCGTAACATCGGTAGACTCAGATCTCTTATAAAGGAGGATGCATGCAGGGCACTTGTTAGATCACTAATTACATCTTGTCTTGATTATGGAAATGCATTTCTTTATGGTGTTAATTCAACATCCTTGCAGAAACTTATAGGTTGCAGAAACCTACAGTAACAGAAACTTTAAAACACTGCTGCCAGGCTAGTGATTGATTGATTATATATTGTTTAACGTCCCGCTCGAGACTTTTTCACTCATATGGTGTCATTCATTTCAAGTTCACTGAGATACATTGAATCGACGTATGAATGAAAATGATCATTGTTAAATGTTCGTTGTTAATAGATAAAACGTCGTCGATATATCTAAATGTTGAATTGAAGGCCACGAGTTGTTCTTCTTATGTAGAAACTTTTGAATGAATTCTGCTTCATAAAAATATAAAAACAGGTCAGCTAACTGCAAATAAAGGGGCACAATTCGTGTTCATGGGAATTCCAACACACTATTGGCAGACCCGATCACTAAAGATTACGGAAGAGTTTGTCAATGAGGAACTCAAGCATCTTTTAATATTAACTTCCGAGTACTTGTGCATGGAGTCAGAGTGGTGTTTAACAAAGTAATATTTGGATGACTTATCACTCGATATGAATATTTCCTTTTACCATATTTGTTGAAGAAGCAACTGTCTATGATATCAAAAAGTCTCGTCTTTAAATTATAGTGAGGTATGGTCGTTTAAAGTGTTGTAAAGTCATATGTTTTGGTGAGGTATTAAAATAAACTCTGATGCACTGAATGTAAGTATAGGTTTGAAAAAAATACAGTACTTCATTCCATTGGATTTAGATATCACTCATCTAGTCGGCGCGGGTTCGAATCTCGCTCGCGCCGATATATGTGAGAAAGTTTGCCAGTTTACTTAGGGAAGGTGAGTGATCTCTTCCCGGGTACATTGCATCTGGGTTCTCTCTTCCACCAATAAAAAACTGAAGCAACCAGATAACTGAAAAATTGTTGAGTGTGGCGGGAAACAACAAGAGAAAAGACATTGTCTATTGATTTATGAATTAAGAGGAAGTAGCTACTTACTTCATGAATTGATTTCTGGAGACGAAAATCACAGCTTCCACAAGAAAAATCCAATTTCATTTGCATCTGTACTTGTGCGTAATGTGGTATTACAATTCATTCTTATATCAGTCTGTACTTTATGCCCCGTAACTGTAGAATTTGGATTGATGTTTAGATACAATAAGCAAGTTATTGGCAATATGACTATCATTAATTTTTTTTATGGGAAAGACATTTTTCTTACAATGCATGCATTTGATCAAGCAAACAGTACTATCGCTCTTATCAGAGAATCAACACATCAGATAGAATGCTTAAAGAATGAAACTGTTCATGGCTTGAATGCACACAGAATGACAGCGAAATAAACATGCAAAAGCGATTCCACAATTTCCCTTTGCTTTTAACGGGTGACATAAACATGCACGAGTAATTTTCATACAATACAGGTATGTTGACTGTATCATTCTGTATAGATAATGAACACGAGGAGCAATTCTCGTGAATTTGGTTTATATAATTATTCAGATTCAACATAGATGTAGACATTATTTTCAATTTCGATTTCAGGTGTGCCATATGCTTTAAAACAGGCTGGATTTGTCATGGGAATTTTTCTGTTGATTATCACAGCATTAGTTAATGGTGAGATATAGAATAAACTTTATGCATTTATTCATATGGAATTAAATTTTGAAGGTGAATAATTTACGAATTTGTAAACTGGGTAACTAACACACACGCGCGCGCGCGTGTGCGCTCGCTTCAAGGCGTAGCTATAGATCATGCAACAGAATTGATTATTTTTCCTCTCTATTTCGTGTACTCTCTCTTTCAAACAAACTCCCAACGCTCTATCTGATTCCCATTTTTATTGAAGTTTTTTTCTTTAACTCAAGTTGATTACTAGGAAGATTAAAACAAATCTTTATAATTATCTTGTTACATAATTGCGAGAAAAACAAAAACTGGAATTTTCAAGATTATTATCTCGAATTACGAGAAAAGATTTGTTGAGTACAAAATAACAGTAGATTGACAGATCAAATTTTATACATTAAAATAATCGATAAACTGACAAGTATTTACCATACATACATGTACATGAGGCACGATGCTGCGGGTATTGTCTGTCTTTCATATATCAGCGCGGAGAGGTTTTTGTGAAACTATTGCCTGTATCATTGAAGATGATTACACAGTCTATTTTAACCTATTTTATAACATTCTGACCAGAATGGCATACCATACCACAAGAACTGCAAAATGATTCAATTTTTATGAAATGCTATTTGCAGTTGACCCATTATAAGACAGCTGAATGTATCCAAAAATGTCTGAAAGATCTGATAACAAGAACCAATGTTTCTTAAGGGAAAAAAGTAATAAAAAGACTCGATTTTATTTGCAGGCATTTAGAGTTGATTTGGGGTACACAGTATAAACGTTGTTTTACATCCCGCTTGAAATTTTTTTCACTCATATGGAGAAGTCAACATTGCCGCTGAAGGGCTGCAACATTTAGGCCTATGCTCGTCGCTTCCGACCTTTGAGCCTTTGTGTCACACCTGCTGTGACACTGCCTCGGTTTGGGGTGTCATCCGAAGGACCGCCCCATTTAGTTTCCTCATACGACAAGCAATGTTTTCTCTGCTATCGGTGGGGATACTAGGTTCTTCCCAAGGTAGACTTGCATCTCTCAATGTCTTGCCGGCACACTGATAAAAAGCACTGTGTTGTTTCTATTCATCGTAGAAAAACCCTGTTTACTCTTTTTGATATCATCTACAGTTGCTATGGCAATGAAGTACATCAGGAGTGGTCAGATCAATCCAAATTATAGTTTGTATAAGATTCCCATGGGAATCCGGGTTAGAATAGTTCCTCAGTGCCTTGCGTGTGGTAAGAGGCGACATCCGTTGATTGAGACCACAAAACCGGCAGGTGTGGTACGATAAAGATCCCTTCCTGCTCAAAAGCCGTTAGCGCTGAGAAAAGGCCTAAATTTTGGAGCCCTTCAGCAGCTATGCTGATGTCTTCATATAAATGAAAGAATCTCGAGCGGGACGTTAAGCTATTCTCTTACCCTTTCAATACAACCAAATAGTGTGTGTAAGAGCCCGTGTTGAAAGATTCACGTCTTGTATTTCCTGAGCAAGCCTGTCTTATGGATGTTTACAACTCCCTCTGCTGTGTTCTATTCTAGTCGTTTGCTGTTGTTGATATCTTTTACAGTATCATCGTATCCTTTACATAGGCATTTGATTAGGTTGTCGACAATTCACGGTACCACGTGCACTTACTGAATCTTTAGAGTAGTTCTTTGGATGACCCGACTTTTCTTCATGATCAAACATAATGATTTTGCAGCTTCAGCTTCCCTTTTCCTCCTTAACGTCTAAATCCCATCTAGTTTGCATATATCTTGTGATGACGGTCAAATTGCCCATTCAACATCCGCTTCTTGAGTGTCTGATGTTTACCTTAAGTTGTTTTTTCGAACTGTGGTCTCTCTTCATCCCGCCAGTATCAGTATATCCATGTCCACTACAACTCGGAAAAGAGATGCCGCGTACCCTGTCACTATCCTTTTCTTTGGCGGCTGGCATATGTAATGTTGTATTCAGCTTTTCGGGATCTTAGATAATTCTTTCTGAAATAATCCTTTATGATTATGGTGATCGTTGGTGTATGGTAGTGCTGAAGTGCCATTTCAATGAGTTTGTGTGGAACTGTACGATATGCGTTTGCTAGATCGAGCCAGACAACAGTGACTCCCCCACGTTCGTTTCTCTCACCTCCTTGATTAGCTGGGTAATGACACTGGTGTGCTCTAAGCATCCTAGCAATCTGGAAATTTCCCATCTCTGAACTGATGTAGGATGTTATCCGTCTTGCAGTCACTGTGAAAAAGACCTTGCCTTCCACGTTGAATACCAGGAAGTTGGTACGTGCATTTTCCTCCAGCTAACCCCCATAAGTCTCCAAAAGATGTTGACAAGGTTCGGACATTTCTTGTAGACCTTGAATGAGCAAACGAATATAAAGAACGGTGATCAATATTAATCATTTAAAAGATGGTTCCATTCTCCAATGTCATCATATCGGATTCCCGGCCTTTCATGCTTTGGATCCAAGTGTTTGCTGGATGTTATCTGTCGCTTCAGAAGACACCAATCGGATCCAACGTGACAAAAAACCAATGGCAATTACCGTTGGTTCCTAAGAATAAACATTTAATGAAACATAGGAGCCAGTACTCTTTTAAAAAGAAATAAGTAGTAAATTGTAATTATGAGATCTTTTCGTCAACTTTCGAGGTCTTTCTTATGATTCCAATATATCTTTTTTCTCGTAATTTCGATATGTTTTATCATAATATGGAGCCATTTCTCGTACTTTTGAGATGAAATGAGTACACATGATGCATTTCAGATCGCTCTATCATACTTCTGGTCGAGGCAGGGAAACTATCCAATACCGATAGCTACCAGGTAAAATGTACATACGTACTAGATTTATCTTTTAATAATTATAATCACATGGCTATATACTGATACGATTCTTAACAATGATATCTTACCATTTATACATGTAACCTAATTCCATATATAAAAATTGTACTGCGATAACACTAAAACGCTTCTTAGTGTACTCTGATATGACAAATTGATCTGAGTATTTTGATTTGTAGGACATGATAATGGTAGCCTGTGGTCGTCCTGGATTTTATTTATTAACTTTACTGCAATTCCTTTATCCTCTTATAGGTAAATATGTATCCATTAACAATTCTGATATAGTTTCTCACTCATTGTTTTCTCAGCACATTCAATACATGGTTTAGTATATCAGAAATCATTATGAATTATAATTTTAAAGTGATTTGTTTTTGGAAAACTAATCTCAAACTTTGTTACATAGAAAACTTATTAATGCTGGTCTATGTAGTCCGATTCGGTGTATAGATCAATCCTACTTTCATTGCCTCTTCTCAATGTATATTTCGACCATGATTTACATTTCTAATTATCTTACTTTCTCGTGTTCCTGACACTTTCCATCCTGTCTAATGTGACACAACTTCTATATATCCCGGAGCACATGTATATGGACTTATAGAGGTTTTACTGTATCATATAAGCACACAACCCTCCGACTACTGTGTTTAGTTTGTATGTTAGACACTATATACTGTAGTATACAGCATATGTCTACTTTTTTTCTTTCAGCCATGATTAGTTACAACGTCATCATCGGTGATACTGTCACAAAGATTATTGTCAGAATCGGTAAAGCAGGTAACACTATATTATCAAACTTTAATGAAAGTGTAAAAGAAGACTGTGCTCAACACGGTTTAATTAGTACAGATTGATGTATGAACAATTTACTTGATATCTTGAGGGGTGTGTCCAATACTCATAAGATTACAGGACGGGTGATTTAGCCTGTCTGTCCAGAACTATAAACTTGGTCATACTTGCATGCATTTGTAAATAGTGATTATCTCCTTCATTGATCGATTGATTTATCATTCAGTGTTTCATGCCAATTTTTGGATATTTCAGCCTCATTTCTAATAATTATTTCCTTTAAACGTTAACTACCTCTACACCATCCAAATGTGTAAGCAGAAAAGGAAATTATTGGGGAAATAATACCTATTCTGCATTGATAATGAATTAAAACTACACACCTCGGAAATGATATAGATAATGATGTTGAAAAGCCATCAGAGATAACATCCCGCTCAATAATTTAGGGGAAGTCACCATTATCGGTGAAGGGCTTCAAAATCTAGGCCTATGCTCGGCGCTTACGACCTTTGAGCAGGGAAAATCTTTATCATGCCACAACTGCTGTGACTCGGGGCAAAGGATTTTGAGGTCTCATCATAAGGACCGACCCATTTAGTCGCTTCTTCCGACAAGCAAGGGGTACTGAGAATCTATTCTAACCCGGATCCCCAAAGTAACAGAGAAAATAATTGAATTGGACATGACTCAGTAATACAGTTTGCATCTACAAAATAAAATTTGGTCACAGAGTATCGGTATTTAGACTATATGATGCATTTAAATGTAACATTTAGTTCGTACTTCGGTATTCAAAAGATAAGGAAAAGGGGCGTTCTGGTTCATTTTCATGTAAATTCCAGAAGGCATCGTCATAATTTTTAGAATTTTTTTCACATTTAACAAGAGACTTGACTGCTACTGTCATGTGGGCTGCATAATGTTTTAACATTTCATTCCTTTCAGCAAACGTAGGAGCTACTGTACTGGGTAACAGGCAATTTATCATCTGTCTGTCCACGCTAATGGTCACACTGCCTTTGTCACTGTACAGAAATATAGCCCAGCTTAGTAAGGTATGATTAGTCACAGTGTAGAAATAGAGTCCTATTTAGTACGGTAGGGTTAGTTTTGTTTGTTTCTTTGTTTGTTTTACGTCCCGTCGAGAATTTTGCACTCATATTTTTGAGACATCACCAGCTGTAGGTGAAGTACCACAAATTTAGACGTGTGCTTAGCGCTCAAGGCCGTAGCAGTGAGGGATTTGTAACGTTCCAATATCTACCGTGACACGGGACCTCCGTTTTTAAGGTCATATCCGAAAGACCCGTGATTCTCACTTCTAAATGCCGAGCGTTTGTCGAAGGAGCAATCGCTACCTATTTTTACGTCTTATGTTTGACGCGGCCATGGCACGAGCGGGACTCGAACTCGCAACCTCCCGTTGCGAAGCGAAGGCTCTAACCACTGAGCTACCGCGACCGGTTAGGATTAGTCACAGTGTAGAAATATAGTCCTGCTTAGTAAGGTAGGATTAGTCACTACAGAAGTATAACTCAATTTAGTAAGGAATATAGCTCAGCCCAGCTTACTATAATATTGGTACTTCAGGAATATAGCCCAGCTTAGCAAAATAGGATTAATAGTTCGTCAGAAATATATCCCAGGTAAGTAAGGTAGGAAAGTTAGAGCACAATAGAATTGATGAACGCGTTGAATATATGTTTGTTTGTTTTACGTCCCGTCGAGAATTTTTCACTCATACTGAGACGTCACCAGCAGTACCACAAATTTAGACCTATGCTTAGCGCTCAGGGCCGTAGCAGTGAGGGTTCTTTAACTTGCCAACGCCTACCGTGACACGGGACCTCCGTTTTTAAGGTCATATCCAAAAGACCCGTGATTCTCACTTCTAAATGCCGAGCATTTGGCGAAGGAGCACTACCTATTTTTCGTCTTAGGTTTGACGCGGCCATGGCACGAGGGGGACTCGAACTCACGACCTCCCGGTTACGAAACAAACGTTCTATCCACTGAGCTACCGCGACCGGTACGGTGAATATAAAAGAATGAGAGGAATGAGAATATGTCGCTGAACAAAATACCTAAATGAAAACTATAGTACTAGGCATTATAATGTAATAGAGTATACATTCCTGTATTCAGAAACACAACGTTTATGTTTAGGGATGATTTATAGAGGATATAGAAATGTCGTATGTGATTGTAGTTTGCAATACTATCAGATGTATTTAGAAATCATGATTTACAACTCTCTCTCTCTCTCTCTCTCTCTCTCTCTCTCTCTCTCTCTCTCTCTCCTAAGGGCAATCACATCGAATCATGTAACATACAACCATGCTAAGTAAACATGCACGTGTACGTATCATGCTACAGATAGTACAAAGTGTCACTTAGTAGTCTTAATCTCACTCTTTTTTCTTTTCAGTGGGCCTTTCTGTCCATTATTATGGTCTTTTTTATATTGGTGACAGTTTGTATACGGACGGCAGAGTTTGTACGTGAGATGTAAGACATTTTCAATTGGAAAGTAAAAAAAAAAAAATTCATTTCGTTTGAAAATATATGCTCATAATGATATGATGGTATTGTATCTTCATTAGTCCAATTTTGCACATTGTTGTGATGTTTCATCCTTCATAGTAGTTATCATTCCTTCATAGTAGTTATCATTCCTTCTCATAAGGAATGCATTTATATCAACATTTGTGATTGCTTGATTGTTTGTTTGTTTGTTTTCCGCCACACGCAACAATTTTTCAGTTATCTGGTGGCGTCCAGTTTTTGTTGGTGGAGGAGAGAACTCAGAAACAATGTGCCCGGGAAGAGACCACCGATCTTCCGAAAGTAAACTGGCAAACTTTCTCACATATTATATCGGGGCGAGCGAGAATCGAACCCGCGCCGACTAGAGGTGAGAGGCCTTGTGATTTTGAGTGCAATGCTCTAATCATTCGGCCACGGAGGCTCCGTATATCAACATTAAGTCAGGTTTCTGATATATATATATATATATATATATATATATATATATATATATATAATGAATTGGTACACATGAAGTTGTTGATTAGCGTACTGTAAAATCTGTCTTAATAGACACCTGTGCAATCTGCTTCACTCTATCGTTCGACCTTAATCTTCAATTCCAATAACCTTTTTTCGATTTTCTTTAAAGTAGACAATGAAAAGCTGAAGATAATTAACAGTGATCTCATGCAACTCCTATAAAGAATACAAAATTAAGATTAAAACGAACACGGAACCCCGAGACATACCAGAGGTATAAGCAGATGCATTGTAGATAACTAATTTCAGAATTGTCCATGATATATTTTCTTATACAAGGTCTGATCTTTTGCACATAAAATCATGTTACATCAAATTTATATTACTACATGTACAACATTTCCTAAGTTTTAAACTCCTCAGGTCACGTGAGTCACTCAGGTGACCTATTGTCACCGCTTTCCGTCCGTCGTCGTGCATCGCCGTTAACAACTTTACATCGTTAACTTCTTGAAAACGACAAAGCCAGTTGTTACCATTTTGGGACATGGATTGTACTCCTTTGTTTTCTGACCTGTTTTTATAGTCTTATGAGGCAGAATTTATTCAAAACATCTCCTTTCGACATCCCTCCTTAATCCGTCACAAAGGTAATGTCTGTATCGACATTTTGCAGTATTGAAATATTATATATTCATAGTTTAGCACCAAACATAAATTGATATGGCTACATCTATGATTGCTGTCAAATTGCTGAAAATGTTACATTTTAAGATACTACAGTAAAATTATGCGCTTATAATGATATTTATGTCTTTGAACATTACAATCACAATGTTCGACTCAAATTTAATACATATAGCACACCAAGATTGAAATCGAATACATTATTTGATATATACACTTTGCTTTTCCGTCATATTAAAATCCATGATGTATCGTTAATGAAACTAATTAATCGTCTTTAATGTCTAAGATCGTGTTCAATGCGCAAACGATTTCATACAGTGTATTTCGTCTGGGTTTTTTGAAAGTCCTTTCTTCACCAGTTCGGTTCGTCTAATTCATCTTGATCCAGGGATTTAGGTTTTCCATATCCTGGTTAACATGATCAAACTCTTTTTCGGAAATGTCGGAAAAGTAATTCAACTTTAAATCGAAGTTAGGGTGCAATTTTTTAATATTACTACCCTCTAATTCTAAATCCAGAATTTGATTGTTGTTTGATTGTTTGTTTGTTTTACGTCCCGTCGAGAATTTTTTCACTCATATTGAGACGTCACCAGCTGTAGGTGAAGTACCACAAACTTTAGACCTATGCTTAGTGCTCAGGGCCGTTGCAGTGAATGTTCTTTAACGTGCCAACGCCTACTGTGACACAGGACCTCCGTTTTTAAGGTCATATCTGAAAGACCCGTGATTCTCACTTCTAAATGCCGAGCGTTTGGCGAAGGAGCAATCACTACCTATTTTTCGTCTTAGATTTGACGCGACCATGGCACGAGTGGGGCTCACGAATAGTGATCAATCTCTTAAATCCCATAAAGAATACAAAACTAAGAGAAGGGTAAACATACTAGAGGTGGTATTAAGTGCCTAGACGGAGTAAGCTTCTCCTGCTAACCAGTCACATCTGCCTGAGTCCTGTATTAGGTAAACAAAGTAATCTGTAGGCAAACTCAGTATGTATAGAACGGCCTAACAACTGGTATAAAACACCTCAGACGACATTCGACCCAGTGATACTGTAGCTTGTATTTGCGAGTTAGTCGATATAACGATAATAGAATTTGCGAAATGCTGACTTTAAACGAGACTGATGGAATCGCTGTATCATCAACTTATCTGTATGTAGCCTGTCTCGATTTGATAAAATTAAGGTATGCAAAACATGCTTACTGGTATCGAATCATCTGGGAGATATAAACATCATATTCAGTTAATGGGATATTGCTACAGAGATATGGGAACTGAAGATGCAAAAGCTGGAGTCATCTCGTTTGTCATAAATCTTATGTTGTTAGTTTGCCGTTGACATCTGTGTTCAAATATCCAGATATGAAACAGATATAGAAGATTATGTGGTGTTTTTTATTTCGAGTTCACTGGGATATATCGAATCGATATAGGACTGGATAGAATTTTGTTAATAGAGACTCGTCAATATATCTAAATGTCAAGTTGAAGGCTAAAACAAGAGATTTGTTCTTCGCATGTAAAAGCTTTCGCATAAATTCTACCTCACAAGAACACAAAAACATCAACTGATAATAACAATTTGTGCCCATGGGAATTTCAACGAAATGTTGGAAGACCTGATCACCAAAGACTTGTAATTTAGATATTCCTGCATTGAAATAAATTTTCATGATTTTGATGAGAGGAAAGATAGCACATACATTGAATAACACTTTATTTGAAGGAAATTGATTCTGATTTGATGTAAAATGAATTCATCTTATTTTTCAGACCACCTACAGATGATGCATGGAATTTTGCTAATTATAATATAGCACAAGCTATTGGTATCATGGCGTTTGGTAAGTTGGGCAGTTATATTTGAATTGTGTGACGCAGTCATTATTTTTATTGTCACATGTTTCTAAATATTTTAAAGTTTAAGAATTTAAAAATATTCTGTAGAGTTCAATATATAGAAGGATCCCAACGGGTTCAATCGGACCAACACAGTATGCTTGCTTCTCGTAGGCACCCGATCCTACCTCTCTTATGTCCAGGGGTCCCTTCTCTTGATTTGTATCTTTTTTGGGATTTGTAAAATTGATCACTGTTCGTTATCTTCACTTGTTCATCATATACAATGCTTTTACCATAGACAATACAATGCTATACCACATAAAATGCAGTCTTATTACCAGATAAAACATAGTTATGTCACCATATAGAAAACAATAACATACTAAATGTTACAAAATATAGCAATACAATAAATAGGAAAGTTGTATGATATGAACATATCTATAGAAACCATGGAGTTGATTGTCTTAGTTATGATGAACTCATGTTAGTGGTCTTTATAAGAGTTAATGATCGATTATTTAACTTTACATGTATTATGATGATTTATTTCTTCCATAGCTTACATGTGCCACCATAACACTTTCCTAATCCACGGTTCCCTAGAAAACCCCACTCATCAACGCTGGAGTCTGGTCACTCACCTTAGTATCGGATTCTCCATGACCCTCATGCTAATATTGGGAGTTCTGGGATATGTTTCATTCACAGGCCTAACACAGGGTAATGTAGTAGATCAAGTAATTAGGAAGAAGAAAATATGTTGCAGAGATTTATATAAATTTCGTAGAAAAAAGATGTTGATTGGGTTGGTAGGTTGTATTTTATTTTATCGTCCCGCTGGATAATATTTCACTCATATGAAGAAGTCGCCATGTCGATGAAGTGCTTCAAAATTTAGGCATGTGCTCGGCGTTTTCGTCCTCTGAGCAAGGAAGTATATTGTGCCACTCCTGCTGTGTCGCAGGGCGTTGGTTTTTGCGGTCTCATCCGAAGGACTGTCCCTTTAAGTCGACTCTTACTACAAACAAGGGACATTGAGGACCTATTCTAACCCGGATCCTCAGAATTATAACTGATATTCGTCAACATTCAAAATTTGATTACTTTTGATATTAATTACACACTGAAATAAAGTAAAGATATTATACAATATATGTATGAATAAGGGATTTGACTGACTTGAAGATAAATAACTTTTAGCTTTGATGATATTCGTTCTCTACAGGTGATTTGTTAGAAAATTACTGCCACGAAGATGATCTGATGAACGTTTCAAGATTCCTGTTTGCGTTTAGTATCATGCTGACATATCCCATTGAATGCTTTGTTACCAGGGAGGTGAGTTATATAATCATTCGATCAGTTTTAATGTGTTGAAATATACAGTAAATTACAATTATACATTTATGGACCGCGAGAAGCAATTAAAGGACGTTTCCTTAAAACGTGAACACCTCGATTATTTCTTCCACTGGCGATGACGATTAGAATTAATTGGGTTAGAATATGTTCTACCAAGCCCCTATCATTCCTTCTCACGAAAATATTAACAACTGTTAAGGATAAACATCAAAAGTATTGTGCCACAATATATGCCAGATGTAAAGTAAATCAAATGTGGATTCTAAACAATTCAGATGTAACATTTAGAAAATTTAAAATTGCAAAACTTTTCTCAAATCCAAAACATCAAAATATATGGCATTTCAACACGATACGCGACCATTCTGGTATATCCAGTGATCCGTGTTTGCCCAACTCTTTAATTTGTATTCCATATGGGATTGTTGATATTGCACTGTTTGTTATCTTCGCCTTTTCATCTTTGTGCAATACAGCGTTACTGGAATATAGACTCAGTTTCTATAGTGTGTACTTCTTGATAGTAAATTTTTTCTGTGTTAGTAAACTATTTACAATCTGGCATGTGATTAATCCTATCACTATAATGAGAGAAAAATGCTTTTTGTCATGTGTCAATCTTGATTTTATATTTTAGGTGATAGAAAATGCTTTCTTTCCGTCGAAAGATCCTTCACCAGCTTGGCGCCACCTCTGCGTAACCATAGGAGTTGTGATATTGACTTTAGCAATTTCCATGACAACAGACTGTCTGGGAATTGTGCTTACATTTAATGTAAGTGGTGGACAATATTGTTTTTAAGACGACTATCCGAAATTCATAATTAGCTCAGATGAGAAATGCCTTGTTATTTCAGCTCTTATGACTGTCCTTAATCTAGTTTAAAGTTTCTTTCTCTTTAATAACCTTTTAGCCAATCATGTTGTTATGTGAATGCCATTTTAACTTTCAGGGAGTAATGGTTGCATCACCACTTGCTTTTATTATTCCGCCTGTATGTGTCATGAAATTAAGAGAAGAACCCATTTTGTCAAAGACGAATATTATACCTATCATCATTGCAACATTTGGAACTCTTGTAACAACATTTGGTATTATAGTTGCTATTATCAACATGTCAGAAGGATTTTCATGTAGCCATGGAACAGAAATGTCATATTGTGTCGATGCTGTGGCCCCAGCCAATACCACCATTTCTCCACTAATTTCTACCAATGCAACTAGCCACCAGCCGTTGCCATTTTCAACTACTCCTCCTCCAATTGGCTAACTGGTCAATGATCATTACAATCAAGAAACGCATCTGTCAGACATACTAGTACTCCTCAGACTGGGTAACTGATCAAAGATCATTACAATGAAGATACCAATTAGAGGAACGCAACTGTTACAGCTTTAATCATAACATGAATAGTAAATATCATTATAAATGTAAAAAAAAATATTAATTTCTTCAACATACTTTATATCTATAAGTGATTGAATTTCCTGGTAATCAGAAGTCGAAATTGTTGGATACGAAGGGGGAAATCATATTGAAGTCTAAGAGTGTTGTAAGATGATTATCAGACGTATAATTTATATTGATACAATACGGAACTTTCGAGATGTGTCGGGACGACCAACTACAATGGACGTTCATACACCGCGATCATATGATAGTAACTAATTGTTGGGCAAAGTTGACATCTATACTAATATTTTGCTAGCAGGCTGTCCGTTAAATGCTATGCACAGTCCTTAAAAAGGGGAAGCACGCTGACGATATAAGTAATTATTTGTACTCGGTACCTGGGTGTAAAGCATGATGGCAAGAAAATTTGAACTCGTATCGTTGGATGCAAGACGTGAAGTTTTACCTATATCCTTATCCTTGCCAGCAAAATTGTCCTTCATTTCTACGTCCTCGAGATTTATTTCCCTCACCAACTCGCATAATTTAATTAAATGCGTTTTCCTTGCAATGGTTAATGTAGCGATCCTTTTCTTGGAAAGATAGCGTCTTCCAATTTTGTGTACGTAGCTGTTGTATTGAAGATTTCCGGAAGTGACTTGCCCTACAATTACGTTCAACATGCGGTAAAAGTCAAAGTGGATCCGTATCTGGAAATCCCTGTATTTGATAATGGTTTGAAACAAAGCATAGTCGAGGCTTTCCGAGAAAAGTCACAAAATGTACCTCAATGCACTTCATGCGATATAAAGTCACAATATAAAAGTACGATAAAAGCACGTCATGTCGTATGTATCGCGGGGAAATGTATGTCGTTATTTACTACCGTTAACACGTGTTCAAGCTGTATGTGTAAATGTGCTTGTCAAGTGATGTTTTAAAAAGTTTTGTTCGATAATATATGTCTACTTATTTTATGCCTCGTATGCTCTACAGTAAATTTGATATTACATTGTGACCTTCAAACCGTCCCAGTGTGCACGGTCATATAGAATAAAACAATGACAACGGTGGGTACATATTGACCTAGCACAGGTGAATGATTGTTTGGGAATATTTTGTGTAAAACCAGGAGTTGAAACATATAGTTATGCGAACCTTGCTTGGGATCGGAACAAATCACTCTGGTGTTGTTATGATTGATCATTGTTTGCAAAACATATCCTAAAATTTTGACAATGTTCCACTTTTCTCTAATATTAACGATGCTAGGGATATTCATAAATAACCCAAGCAAATTGCAAGTAAATCTAGCTACATTTCACCTTTGTACTTTATATTTCAATCCCCTTGTATCTTTCACTTGTGCTGAAGCGATTTATTTCAGGACCTTTAGATTGTATAAATATCGGGTCACGCATTATGATCATGTGACAGTGAAAGAGGGTCCTCTCTGGTATATTGAATATATTTAAATTTGCCTAGCTAATAAACATGTACGTAGCGACATGGGTAACGGATTTATGAATTGTCATTTTTATCATTTTTATATAATTCGGGAAGCCTTAACATTGCTACGAATTCTATTTTCACATGTTATACAATTCACAAGATGTATGTCTCTAATTGTAGAAGACTGAACTTGCTTGGGTATATATCAGAAATTGGTGATTTTGCCAGTACCTGTAAGTTTTATGATAACGGAGTCACAAATATATTCATACCGCAAAGCTCCCATCTCATATTTGGAGTGAAAAAAATGTAATTCACATTGAGCTTGTTATTGCAATGCTACAATTTACAATGGCATTCATTATTAGTAAATTACTACTGCGACAGTCGGCTTAAAGGAGCAATACCATTATTACTCAATTTCGTCATTTGTCTTTTACAGTATTTAATTTTTAGTTATATTGAATATGTTATACTTTATCTGTAACTAAGGATAGTAGAAATACATCTCGCGTCTCTGTCAAATATTACTGTACAAAATGTGAATAAATATGTAAAATATGTAAAAATAGCAACATTACAAACTAAATTAGATCAAATTGATCAAATTATTAGTATTTACTAAATATTTCTTTTCAGAGCCTCCCCTTTTAGAAAAACTGTAATTACTTGAATTCGTTTAACACATTGATTTAAAGTTGCTTCAAGAACATCATGTTGGTAAATACTTTACAGTAAGGAAACTTTCAAACATCCTTGAATTTTGTCAAAATATGTAAAATTTAAAACTTTTTAAATGAAAGTAGAAAACGTTGTGGCAAGTGTCTTTAAGACCATGAATATTGTAACTGTATTGTTCAATACAAGTGTAGTCACAAGGTTCATATTGTACGTAATCGACTGCACGGCCATTTTGAGTCGGTAACGTGCTGTTCCTTATTAATGGGTGAAGAACATTCCAAACCGCACTGTCAGTTGATGGGAATGATATTTATAGTTATGGTAGTATATCCAGTTTATTTCATGAAGCTGTGATTGTTGTAATTATTTTTGTAAAATCATTCGATTCATGTAAGAATACAAACACCATTTTACTTGTCGCTATAGGTAAACTGTGCAGTTATATGTGAGCAATATTCATATCATTACTGTACGAAATGAGTAACTCGTACATGAAATAATGCAGTCGTTCATTGAAAGTGAAAAAGGAATATGTAATATTTCTTCTATTTATATTTTTCTGAACTACGATGGCAGTGGATATTTCTTTTCAATATCTAATATTTCCATGTTTAATTGCTTTCTTGTTCACACATGAACACGGTAGGATACACTATATATATCTATTGCTCGTTACGCGTATCGCCTACAAATATTCCTTTATGTTTTTCTCTTTACCCCGGGGCTTTCATTTCATCTGTAGTTTTACTTTCTTCAGTCCATTCCGTTAACTAATGTTTACATTAAATATTTTTTTTTAATCTCAGTATAATAAATGTTGGTAAAATAGATATGATCTGCTTTGTCAAATACTGAAAAAATGTTTGAATGGAAATAAAAAAAACTTCATGCAGAAAAAATATTGTATCGTTGAATATTCACAGAATCCTACGTGAACAGTTTCTGAAAGATTTGTGAGATTGCATTGTCAAAGATACAAATTAAGACTTAGTATTTTTTTGAAAATGTTATTTATATCGATATTGACAATTTGAACTTTAAGATTTAAATAGAAAAGATCGTACACGGTGCCACTTCGTGACAGGTGTGGGAGACTTTTTTGAAACTTGCTGTCTATATACCTTTCTTGAATTATGTAGACTTTCATGGTGCATTTAGATGCAAGAGTGATGATAAAACCTCCAACTGAAGATACTAGTTTTTTTTATAGTGGTCACCCACCATGTCCGTTTGTCTGGTAGCACGTGTTTGCAATCCTTAGTCCCCCAATTACGTATTCAAGTGTGCAATAGCGAGAAGAAGCCAGGGTCTGACGTTAAGGTTAGGAGCAGAAAATGGCTGGGAATTATGGGATGCGAGATATGTAGTATTTGTAAACGACATATTGTCATTTGAACATGAGCATGAACAGTTGTTGTCGCAACTCCTGTGACCTTGTTCAACATCAAACGTTTTGGTGACTATATGGAATAAACATAATTTGTACTATTCAATAAAACCGATCGTGTTCGGTATTCATTCGTTATATTTAATCCATTTTTAAATAGCGGACGACTTTGTATATAAACCTTGAACATCGACATTTTGCCACTCAAGAATCGTCGCGGGCTGCCGCGAATAACGGTTATAGCTAAGGGCCGAGGAACGTCTGGTGCTATTATTAGGATTCAAGACAGAGAGGAGCCGGTGAGGTAAACAAAACGTAAGGGTGTAGGTTAAAAACAGACACCCTTGATCACCAGATTTCCACTCGAACCAATTTCTAATGACATCGGAACTATATCTGAAGCGCAACTTGACTCGCCAATGGAAGGGGGGGGGGGGTTCAACCGGTAACATGCTATCAACTTAGTTACATGTAACCAGAATTCAAATATGGAATCCAGTACGAATCAGCCAGGAGAAAGTCATGTAACAAGAGACCAATTTGATACAAGGTTATTGCTTGTTTAAAACCTTCAAGTTAGTCAACCAAGTGTTGCTCTAAGTATATTTGATCCCTTGGGAATTCATATACTTCCGACCATTAAATGTAAATGGTTGTACATTGATTTTCCTCTCCTTTTAATGCGTGTCCGTGAATTATCCATTGATCCCCTTGCTACTAGGGACCTCGTTATCAAGGAGGAGTAAATCCTAATTGACAAACGACAGATGAAAGGCTTTCACACATCCAGGGGTTCGTACTCTTATTTTGATTCTTATAGGAGTTATGACATTTTACTGAAAATAGACGTTGGCGGCAAACTAACAACTCAACGTTATGACAAATGGGATGATTTCAATTTCCCCATCGTCGACTTCCCTTATTTATGTGGTGTTTATATCTCCCAACTGATTCGATACGCAAGATCTCGTTCTGCATATGATCAGTTTTTAAATCGAGGCAGGCTACTGACAAAGAAGTTGATGTTACAGGGTTTTGTACAGTCTCGTCTAAAGTCGGCGTTTCGTAAATTTTATGGTTGTTATAACGATCTAGTTTGCCAGTACAAGTTACCAGTAAGTCAAATGCTGTCTGATGTGTTTCATACCAATCGTTAGGCCGTTCTTGGCACATTGATTCTGACAAGGGATTGCTCCGTTTATCTGATCGGAATGTAGGGCTCACGGCGGGTGTGACCGGTCGACAGGGATTGCTTACTTCTCCTATGCACCTGATCCCACCTCTGGTATGACCAGAGGTCCGTGTATGCCCATCCCTCTGATTTGTATTTTCTATAGGAATTACAAGATTGGATACTGTTAGTTATCTTGGCCTTTTCATTGATCACTTTTCGCTATCTTCACCTTTTCATGGACAACTGCCTTTCTCATTTATACCTTCATTCATTTAGAGACGTTTCTGTACAGGAGCCAAGAACTGCATGTTAAAATATATGCACACCATTCGCCTTGCAGATAAAGAATGGGTTATGCCGGATGATCCAAGTATGAGTGCCGCCTGACAAAAAGCGGCACCCATTGGTTGCTTCAGAAGTCCGATCAGTCA
Source organism: Ostrea denselamellosa (assembly GCA_024699665.1). Lineage (NCBI taxonomy): Eukaryota > Metazoa > Mollusca > Bivalvia > Ostreida > Ostreidae > Ostrea > Ostrea denselamellosa. The sequence continues at coordinate 3,109,750 of JAMZEH010000065.1, read as the reverse complement.
AATGAACAAGGAATTGACAGGATGTAGTTATAAGGTATAAAATGGGGGAAGATTTCCGTTCGTAGTAACTTAAGATATAATCCACAAAGAATCTAACATTCAGGGTGATGAGCAGGAATCCAGGGTTAATAAAACTGCTACAGGAACAAATATCTTCCTTTGACAAAGGCTCTCTTTCTGTCAACCCTTGCAAGTATTCAAACTGTGGAGGTATAATCAAACTGTTCATTCGGTAAGTAGTGGCGTCAACAAAATTTGTACACGTTAACCTGTACCCTATCAAGAATTAAAAAAACTATGAAATGCATCTGTATTGTAACCTGTTGGCATCAGATGAAATGCAGCCATACATGGTTTCATATAGGTTATTCCCTGCATTATGTAAACCCAAGGATACATTGGAAATCAAGAAATAAAAGTTAGCAAGATCAGCGCCTCAGTTGTGGGACAGAAACTAGATTTGACGACTGGGTAAAATAGCAGGTCCTTTTTCCTATCTTCCGAGTTTCGCTGGTCGGACTCGCACTCCAAAATGGAATGAACGTTTAATTCATCATGACAATGTAAGATAATGAACCTATTAGAAAACCCGATCACCAAAAACTACAAAGATATTGTCAATGTGGAACTCCAGGATCTTTTTAATTTCAGCTTCAGTGTACTTGTGCGTGGAATCAGAGTGGTGTTTAAAAAAGCCATTTTTGTATGACTGATCACTTGATCCGAAAATTTCCTTTTTCCATTTTATTGAAGAAGCAACTGCCAATAATGTCAAAAATCTGGTCTTTCATTTATTATGAGGAATGGTCGTGTAAAATATTCAAAGGCATACATTTTGACGTTTTTGATATGCGAAATGTTTTGCGATTTCAAATTTACTGAAAGTTCTTTTAAATATTTTAGAATCCACATTGATTTGTTTCACTTCTGGCATATTTATGGCTCAGTACGTTTGACGATTTCCTTCACAGTTGTTAATATTTTCGTGAGGGGCAAAGATAGGGGTTTGGTAGAACATTTACTGGATCCAGCAATGTATCGTTTTTGCAAGGGTTTTTTGGTGAAGTTTTGGAATCCAGTATAGATACGATAACTCACATTCAACCATCCCATTAACAGGGATATTTAATGTGTCGAAAACTGAAGCATGGCTTAGGCATAACATGTGCAGTGTAAATATTATTTCCAAATGTGGAATTACATGTCTTTTTATTGGCACATTATTATTGACCATTAGCTCAAACATCTATTTGTAATTTTGCGCTTTATAATTGAATAAATTAATAATAATAACAATTAATGTTAATTAATGTAAGCTGGTGACATCGTAACAGTACTATCCAGTGATAATGACATATGAAGAGTTTATTAACCGTGTCGTGTAAATATCAACAAATTACGGAGCATTAAAGATAAATTTCACACACACACACACACACACACACACACACACATATTCATATATATATATATATATATATATATATATATATATATATATATATGAATATGTGTGTGTGTGTGTGTGTGTGTGTGTGTGTGTGTGTGTGTGTGTGTGTGTGAAACACTGAGAATTAATCAACATTATAAATGTATATTAATTTCATTCTTTTGTTCAGCGGAAAAGAGATTGCATTTAGCATGTCGGTCCGAGTGTCCCCCTTTCGTACACTGAAATAAAAATACAACAGTATAACACTACTATAAATACTTTTAAAGTCAGACGAAAGGTAATAAACTAAGGTATGTGGAAATTGCTGCTAGAATCGTTTTTTATGAAGGCTTTCAGAGAAAACTAGAGAAAATCAGCCTAAGTTTACATATACTGATGTGGTTTGATGTTGAGATGTTGAGATGTTTAATATAAAACATAAAGGGTACCTATTGTGATGCACCAGATGTGCATTTCGACAAATAATGTCTCTCCAGTGATGCTCAAGTCAAACATGTTGTAAATCCGAAATAAGAACAGACTTGGAAAAACTGAAAGAACCAAAAATACCAAATAGTGGAGCCAAATCCGACAAAGGATCAGAGCTATGCATGAGGAAGATAATGCTTAATTCTAATGTATAAGAATGAAGCAGGCAGCAGCACCTTCAATGTTTACCGTAAATACCGTAAACCGAACCAATGTTGAAACCCTGGGTAGTATTATACTTTTTCAGTTTCTGTTAAAGGTACATCTTATGGAGAAATGTTTACCACTTTATTCATGAACTTGCTATCAGGTGACCTTAAAGTTATGGATATTCATTAAGCACGTAACTTTCACAGTCTATTGTACCGCATACATTTGTGTCGACTCGTGGTATGAAAATCAGTATCAAAGAACTTAAAAATTTCGACAACACAATATTTGAACAATGAAATTAAAAACAAATACTACACAGCACTCAAAATTATAAAACGACTGCCTAATACTTACAAAGTCAATCACAGATCCCTTTCGTGAAGGCAATGTATCCCCCCTCCAACACACAAATCCATCATCATAACCCATCGTATGATTCCACCCCACCCCACCCCAAACAATTTTATCTAGTATAAATGTTTATTTTGACAGCCGATACATATACATATTGAATTTCACTGATCAATGTTTTGGAGATGTTAAATCAAGTTTTACTGAGACATCATATTAAAGGGACATGGAGACGATTCAAGCTGAAAAATTTCAACTATTTTTTTCATTTTTAATATTTAGAATGCCTAACTAAGGTATTTTTAATGTTCAGCATAAATGTGAATGTCAGTTGTCAAATTACACGAGAGAGACAGAGTTACGTAGATAGGCTTGTGCCATGTGTTTGTTTACATAGGTTAAATATACTAGTAAAAGTATTTATAAAGCATTTTTTTTTTTAATTTACAAATTACTTCTGAACACAATAATTAAACAGTTTCTAGTGTTTTTCACATCTCATTTTGCTTTAAACCCGATATTTTCTATTCAGCAATCTATATGTACACAAGGCACGAGCCTTGTTTACATAACGAAGAATTATGAGTGCTGTATCTCACTTGTAACTCAATAAATGATCTTCAGATTTTGGCTGATCATTAGAAACACCTTAGTTAAACATCGTAAACACTAAAATGGAATAAAGAAAACTTTAAAAAAAAATTCAGCTCAAATCGTTTTCATACCCCTTTAAGTTATTAACGTAAACTATGTCGTGTTTCCGAAATCATAAAAACGTTTGGTTGGTGCCTCATGACGGCAAACCTGACATTTCCATTGATGAAATAAATAATCATTATATGCATTGCTGCATTTTCTAAATTTTTAATTTTCCTCGTCAATGTTTCTATATGCCGAAATACTATAAATGCCGAAAATGGTGAGTTTGATTCAAAAACATTTTTTTTTGTGAAAAATAATTCAGTAAATCTGACGACAGATTCCGGAAGAACACTTCTCAATGTTCCGTTTCCGATGCTAGAATTAGTTACCCTTATTTCATATTCGTTGCTTTTTGAAGTAAAAAAGTAGACTTTCTTAGATTTTCAAAAATTCTTAAAATGTTTTCAATGGATTGAATGGAGCTCTTCGCTTCAAAATTTTAATTATAATTAAAGCTCAGATTATTATACCAGTTGCACTGAAAGGTGATTCATTCAAAAGATACCAACATGGGGAGTGGGATGTGATGCTGGAAACGTGTGTTTATACAGAGGTTAGTTCACGTAATTATTGTGATTATCACTGAAACGTATTTGTTAGCACAATTCAATGTCCCATCGTGTTCTTTTTTTTAAAAAAACTACAAAGGATATATTCTTTTAGATTTGCTATAATAGGAGAAAGTCACACACACACACACACACACACACACACACACACACACACACACACACACACTATATATATATATATATATATTGCAACATTCTTTTAAAACTAATACCGTTCTCCAGAAGACTATTGTCCCCAAATTTTCTGTTGCGAAACATATATAGATGACGGAATATTGGTGCCTTGCATGAAAATAGTTAAACATATTGAAATTTTCATGTTGTAAAAGAAGTCCTCACATTTAAAAGATTTGAAAAATGTTCATTTGTTTGGTTGTTCGTTTGTTTTACGTCCCGCCGACAATTTTTTTACTCATATTGAGACGTCACCAGTTGTAGATGATTGGCAAACTTACTCACATAACGCCGCGGCCGAGATTCGAACACGCGCCGACAGAGGTGAGAGGCTTTGTGATTTTGAGCCCGATGCTCTAACCACTTGGCCACGGAGGCCCCTGTTGTAGGTACCACAAATTTAGACCTATGCTTAGCACTCAGGGCCGTAGCAGTGAGGGTTCTTTAACGTGCCAACGTCTACCGAGACACGGGACCTCCGTTTTTAAGGTCATATCCGAAAGACCCGTAATTCTCACTTCTAAATGCGGAGCGTTTGGCGAAGGAGCAATCACTACCTATTTTTATGTCCTAAGTTTGACGCGGCCATGGCACGAGCGGGGCTCGAACTCACAACCTCCCGGCTACGAAGCTGTTTATTTATGCATCATAAACTCAACAACAATTTTATTCCAACATTGCAACCATGCTTTGGAATCAAGAATTCCTGTATTCTTGTAGCCATTTTGGATTTTTAAGCAACTTTCTTTTACACTGCTTGATACAAATTTTCCAATTATTGACACCATATCTTTCAATTCATTCGTTGTACTGTTTGTTTCAATATGTTGTACGATTTTCTCGTGAAATGTTTTGGATTTTTTAACATTCAATGAAGTAATTGATGCAATCATGATCTTCAAATATAATTACTCGTTTTCGTAGAACAGAGTCGAGGGTACTTTTATATACCTTTCTTTGCTGGATATTGAGTAATTGTGAAGACTGGCATGGTCTTTGGAGGTTGTCTTGTGGTTTAAAACAACAGCACTTCGGAATACATCTTCAAGTCTGAAAGATTAATCCTATTGGTATGATACGAGCATGTAACGATGTACATTTCATTTATGTTATTACATTAGGTTCTTTTCTTCAAAATTCGATGAAAAATCCGTTTAAGACAGTCAGATATTCCATGTATTTAAATCGTGCTTGTCTTAGTTGCATGGAATGGTATACATACGTTCTGTGCTGAGGATAAAACTGAATCATTATTGAAAATTTACTAAGATTAGATTATTTCTGCAATGAAAATCAAACTAATAATAAATACTGAAAAGAAAATGAGAAAACAGCTTCCTAATATGCCAATTTTAACATGTATTTCTCAATAATTCACAACGTAATTCCATTTTCTGAAGAAGAAACATTGCAGCCATGTTTCGTATAATTTTGTAGTGCTGGATATTAACTGATGCCTGATGACGAAAATATTACCAACATCATTAACTTCCATGCGCTTCATTGTTGCGTATAAATAAACATAAAAAAGTCCGTCTTTTAAGAAAATTACGCAGAGTATTAAATACAACAAAATATTGCTACTTTATGTTTAAGAGCAATTTTTTATCATACATAAATAAACAAGAAACAAACTTAATAGTTTACAATAACTTAATTGTTAGTGTATTCTAGGCGCTGGTTGCTCAGATTCAAATTAGGAAGTGCAAGTTATTTTTATATAATATGGTTTGGTATGGGAACACACCCTCTTGACAACCAACATCCAAAACTACTTTTCTTACTTTCGTTTCACATCGCAGCTCTGTTTTGGCCCTTCTATGAAATAGAGAGTCACCGTTTGCAATAAGATATCTCAATTTAATACATACGCCAGACGTAGAATGTACTTGCACGCAAATCATTGTTGTAAAAAATCAATACATTCTATGTAAGATGTTTGAATAATAGATTAAAACAAATATATCATATTCGAATTAATGGTTGCGGTAGCTTAGTGGTTAGATCGTTGGTTTCGTAACCGGGAGGTCGTGAGTTCGAGACCCACTCGTGCCATGGCCGCGTCAAACCTAAGACGTAAACATAGGTAGTGATTGTTCACTCGCTAAACGCTCTGCATGTAGAAGTGAGAATCACGGGTCTTTCGGATATGATCTCAAAAACGGAGGTCCCGTGTCTCGATAGGCGTTGGCACGTTACAGAACCCTCACTGCTACGGCGCTGAGTGCTAAGCATAGGTCTAAATTTGTGGTAATTCACCTATAACTGGTGACGTCTCAGTATGAGCGAAAAACTCTCGACGGACGTAAAACAAACAAATAACCAATCAATCGAATTAATGGTAAACCAAGTAATTGTAAATATTGCCCTCTTCCTTTTTAAAATGCATTTCTCACTGGAAATGATTGCTTGATCCATTCACAAATAACAAAAAAGCGTCACAATTTATCTGATGGCGTCATCTCACATTAACAAGTGGATCGCGATTAAAAATCAATCAAAACTTACCGCTTTTTTATAATTCGCGTCGCGAATTATGAAACGTAAACTGGCCTAAAACAGGATATGGTCGTATAATATACTCCAAAATTAAATTCATTCCTTAAACTCACAAAGCCTCTCACCTCTGTCGGCGCGTGTTCGAATCTCGGCCGCGGCGTTATGTGAGCAAGTTTGCCAGTTTACTTGCGGAAGGTCGGTGGTCTCTTCCAAGGTACATTGTATCTGGGTTCTCTCCTCCACCAACAAAAACTGGACGCCACCAGATAACTGAAAAATTGTTGAGTGTGGCGGAAAGCAATCAATAATCAATCAATCAATTAAACATTCCTTAAACATTTTGTAAAGCATAGCCTAGACATTAAATAAGTGATTACTGTAAAAGTAACATTTTACTGATTTTTCACTATTCAGGTGATCACGCTAGGGCGCTGAAGTTTTGCACAACTGTCACAACCGGTTTTAAATCTCATTCTTTTCGTATTGTGACTGTCATTGAGGCAGCAGTGAGGAAATTTCAACTAAGTAATCAAGCAGTGGGGTAGATGAAAGGCTAGTTGTATTCATAATTTTTTTTTTAAAGAAAATTCATCGCTTATTTTTAATCAGAAGTATCGGACTTGGTATTTCATCATTTGGTGGGGTCACAAAAGGGATAGTTGGATAACAGAATTAATTGTGTGCGACCCCCCCCCCCCCCCCCCCCCCCACCTTATCATTTTCCTGATCTGGAATGTACAAATTTATTCACTGTAATTTTTCGTCTCTGTTACGTATTTTAATCATTAGCGAAAATTACAACAAGGAATATAATCACTAATAACGAGAATTTTACTAGTACGTAACAGAGACAAAATATAATCACTGATAACGAGAATTTTACTAGTACGTAACAGAGGCAAAATCAAATAACCTTCAGGGATGATCTTTAATTTATATTAACAAAACATAAGTTAAAAAAATAAATATATCAAATATCCCAAATCAAAAAAAATAAAATATAATAAATAAAAAAAAATAAAAAATAAAAAAAATAAAAAATAAAGTGGGGTGAGGGTTATTGTTGCATGATCCATGCCCCAAGTGTTTTTGGATTAACATGGATTTATTTTAACGAACTGTACGTCAAAGTCTATTTAAATCCATTCTCGTATATATAGTGCAGATACTATCCAGTTTATCCAATCTTCCGAAATTATCAATTATGCACGGGGGGGGGGGGGGGGGGGGCGCTCAGGCTTCAATGATTTCACATATATTAAGAATTTGAATATAAGTTATGTACAGGTTACTTCTATTCGGAGCGCCCACGCGTCAATCATGGGCAATAATCCACAGTACATTTTTACCGTGATGATAAACACTCTAATGAGCTTGATTTTCTTAACGTTTTAACTTTATCGCTTATTTATTTACTGAAATTGCTTACGCCAATATCGAGCCCATTTAAAGTTTTAAGAGGCTCCGTGTCACGGCATGCGTGGCACGATAAAATTCCCTCCCTGCCCAAAGGCTGTAAGTACCGAGCATATGTCTGAATTTTGCAGTCCTTCATCGGCAATGTTTGTTTATTTGTTTCTTTTACGTCCCGTCGAGAATTTTTCACTCATATTGAGACGTCACCAACTGTAGGTGGTGACGTCTCATATGAGTGAACGATTCTTGAGCGGGAAATTAAATATGAAACCCAGTTCAGTCTATCCCATCAAAATTTTATTAAATATTATATATATATATATATATATATATATATATATATATATATATATATATCTTTATTATACTTTCATGAAAAATACTCCGATCTGATTGGCCGAGAAACATTTGTAAAAACATACTATTCCCCTCTGAGGACAGAAAGCCACGCCCTCCAGGGTGATATTATCTAGCAACGGGAAGTATTACTTAACGACGGGAGATATTCTAAAAAATATCACATGCGTCAAATTTATGCGCGTACGGTTCGCCGTAGATTGCTAGACGCCGTCGCTTGAGCGTTTGTAATTCACGCAACTATTACGCTGATTGTGGTTGATATTCAAAATATCGCATTACATTGATTCATTAAACGTCAACAGACGATAGCGACAACATGTTTGCAAACGTGAATGAGAATGATATACAAAGACTACATGAAGAAAAGAACCCAAAAAGCACGCAAAGGACAGTGAAAAGGTCCATGAACTTATTTCGGAAGTTTTTAGCAGAGAGAAACAAAAGTTCGGAGTTTGAAAGTTATTCCAAGCAGGAGTTGAACGAAAGTTTGAAATATCATTTTACATTTTTATGAATATATGTATCATTGAGCATGATAAAACAGACATTCAGTATAATAAAACAAATAGTTCATGTAGTTGAGGGTAATATTGAAAATTTTCACCCCTCGAAAAACCATCGTCAACCTCGGCTACGCCTCGGTTGACAATGGTTTTTCTCGGGGTGAAAATTTTCAATATTGCCCTCAACTACATGAACTATTTATATAGTGTGTGTGTGTGTGTGTATCTTAATCTGAACTCTAATTCTCGCCTGGGCCTACTTGAAGCCAAAGTCCCACCCCACACCCCTTTCTGTCATTTTAGCTCCTTAACATAATTGCATCAAATGCAATATTAAATCGAAACCATGCGTACATGATATATTCGGAAGGTTGTGATCAAATTTCAGATAAACTGGGGAGCATCTGCACTAGATATGAGAATGGATTTAACATACATTGGCGCACAGTTCGTCAGATTAAATTCATATTGAACCACAGGCACTTGAGGCATGGATTATGCACCCCTCCCCTTTATTATTTTTTTTCTTCATACACTGGGATCGAAATTTATTTTTTTTTAAATTATGTTCTGTTATTATCCAGAAAGAATATTTTTGTGTAATAAAAACCTCGCTATCAGTAATTTTCACTACATGTAATACGTAACAGAGACGAAACATTATATTGAATAAGTTAGCAGATCTCAAATCAGGAAAACTAATACCCCAAAAGCCTGTAAGTTATTAAAATACCCCTTTGATGACCCCCAACACCGGCGACTTTTGGTGAAATATCAAGCCTTATTAAAAATAAATGATAAATGTTCTTCAGAAAAATTGTGACGCGCGAACACGCTGAATAAAACTATCCTATGTACATAAAAATTCATAAAAGTTTGACGACTGACACTTGGTTGTATATTGTTTAACGTCCCGCTTAAGAATCTTTCACTTATACGAGACCAGTGAAGGGCTACAACAGGTAGGCCTATCATTGGCACTTGCAGCCTTTAAGCAGGGAGAGATCTTTTCGTGCCACGCATGCTGTGAGAGGCGTCTAAGAAACAAGTGATGGAGTTCAAAAATTAAGAGAATCAAGCTCATTTGAGTCATCATATATAGTAAAATTCTACCGGACATTAAGACATTGATCACGATTGACTCATCTCATTAATACAACTACTAGTCAGATGAAAGTCCAGCGCTTTTGTCGAATATATTACCTTTCTCTAATTGAAATATTGCTAGCATTTCTTATTACAAATGCGCTAACTAACTACAAGTTTTGTACGTAGAAAGGAAACGATATGGGTGATGGTTTCATTGATTGTCTACTGGTTTCAACAAAGTACCATCAAAACGTCCAGGAGGGAAGCATTCGAACTTGCAACCGAGAAATTTCTTTACACTATGGTTTGGAACAAGCGGGTGATTTGGGAAGACTTTGTCTCTTTGTAATTTAAAAGATCAACTTCATAAAGAGGAGATGAATGCTGGGTTCCATTATTTTCCAAACGTATCATTCAATCTGTAGATGTTGTGTTTGGTACAACATAGTTGAATGTAAATGAAAGAAAACACTTTTGGGTATGTAAGTAAGGTCCCAATACCACTCTCTATTGCTTTAAATATCCCCAATAAGAACTTTCAAAAAATATATTTGGAGAGTCACTATTGATCGTGAAGGGATCGTTATCGTGTGTCACACGTGCTGTTACACGAGACCTCGGTTTGCATCCAAAGAACCATCCCTTTTAGTCGCCTCATACGACAAGCATGGGGTACTGAGGATCTATTGTAAGCCGGATCCCCTCGAGGCTGTCTCTTTAGTAGATATGGGGAAACATTGCTATTGTATACACGAAGGAAAAATCAAATTTAGGTATGATAAACAAACAATAATTGTCTTTGTACATATGTATTTTATTCATAAAAAACAGGTCAAAATGCATATTGCCGACTGGCATTAACAAATGTTTTCCGACATCGTGATTTTTTTATTTAACTGTGTCCCACCACTGCTTCGCGATTTCTTGAACTTCCTCAAGTGCAACTTATCCAGCAAACCTTTATCCTCAAACATAGACTTGACCCGTCGATTGAAGACGAACGAAATCATGATATAACATCCCTGCGATCCGTTAAGAACTGTCACTAAATACGAGAAGGGTGAAACAGGGAACAATCCATCGATAATCTGAAATACCCACGTCGTTCCTGTCAACAGAAACAGTTTCAGATAAATGGAAAAATAATTCCGGCAGTGAGTATTCTCCATCGTTGGGGCACTGTGGATTTTATGAAATGTTACCGAAAATAAAACGAAATTAATACAGCAAAGGATAGAAATGGGTAGTATAAAGCTATACAGTTGTGTATATTTATCATCGATAAAACAAGTACTACCCCCAAATCCAGTCATGTGAGTAGGCGACAGACTCATGTGACACCCGATACTTATGAAGACAAATATCAGTGGAGTCAAATACGCGTACACGGAATAAACAATGATCGTACCGTTACAAAGAAAATTGTCGTAAAATCGGGAATCGCAAACAAACACACGGAACATGTGAATACAACACACACTGGAACAGGTAAAAATTGATAGCCAGAAGTAATAATTCAAAATACCAAGTGCAGTGCATGCCATGCTATTTGCCATAAAAAAATCCTTGAGGAGGAAAAACAGTTGCGCAAAAAACAGCGCACTTATGAAAGACATCAAGTTTTGTCCAGGTATGGTACGCAGGTTTTTGAGAAAACAATACACAAAAAATGTTACAACCAGAGAAATAAGAGATACACTTGTTGAGAGAACTGTTAGTACCTTAAGAGAGAAATAATCAGAATGTTTCTTAGACCGTGAACTTAATTTCTTAGACGTGTAAGCATCTATGAAATTACTAGCGCATATTCTCACAGTGTTGTTTTCGTCTTGGAAAAACTCGTTGTAGTAGAAAGTTTTATTCAACGAAGGTACAAATATTTGCATCCCATCATTCGAGGGAGTAACTTCTTGGGAGGATAGTGGCATATGTGGACAAAATAGGAGCTTTGTAATATCAACACCCGGCATATTGTTATACTGGTTAATTGACTCCAAGCGTGTGATACAAAATTGACGTGACGGTAACATCTTTCCTGAGATTGGAAGAAACCAAGCTTTTACATCCTCGAAATACTCAAATGAAAAGTTTCCAAGTGTCCCTTGTTTTAAACTAGCGTTATAAAGACGGTCTTCGATTGTATTTTGATTTACAGGATTGTCCGATTTCTTGCTCCAAATAATTATTTTCATGAATACAGTGAACATTATTGAATCCGATTCAGATAGTATGACTACGTTTCCACATACTTCATCAATTTGATAATAGTATTGCAGGATGTGAAGTTTCAAGTCCGGATCAAGAAACAGATCTTTTGTAAAAACGGAGATAATAATTTTAAATAACTGATCTTTGTCCAACTCCATCTGGCCTTCGTTTAAGCGAACTCTCGCCCTAAAAGCAATGTTGTAAATTCTTGATCCAGTGAAGGAAATCAAAACATTGCATTTCTCTTTCTGAAGAATTCTTCCAGGATAGCAGGACAGTTTTCGACATTTTTCCTGAAAATATTGCAGAGCAAAAAGTATATGTATGATAAGACGTGAATTTGTCAATATGTATTTATTAAAAAAAATACATGTTTGATTTCCTAGGTAAAACCAAAGGGAAAGTCTTTATCTTATACTTTGGATGTTTAATTACAAACATATTAGATAATAATTTCTACCTGGAAGTTATCAAATATTTCGTCAGCTAAACACTTTTGGTTTTCTGTTTCTTTCTCTTCAGCATCCATTTCATCTGTACTGTCCAACAAGGAAAATATTGTACGGTAATTAGTCAATCCAAGGGTTGAACGTGAGTGGTCAATGGTCGATTCCCCATCTTCACAGAGAGAACAATACAAACTACTTGTTATTGAAGGCATACACGTTGGTGGTGCAGATAGACTCGGCAAGAAATACAACGAACACCGTCTGGATAGAGCCTTTTGAAGGATTGATTGTAAGTCAGGCTCATTCCTAAAGTTCAAAATATAGGGACAGTCCGTTGAAATTGTCCATGGAACTATTTGCGTTTGATCTCGAATATAGATATCATTTGGAGCAACACAAAGAAAACAGAAAAAGTTTTTGTATGTCACTGAAGTACGATTGTCTGTCACTGGCATGAGGCTCAGATAATGTCTGTTGTAGTCTGACTCACAAAGACTCTTTATTAAGTCGTTCGCGTAGTTTTCTGTGCATTTACTTATCATAAAGAAGGGGTATAAATTGGAAGCAGGAGATCGAGGAAAAGATGTCTGCACGCATGCCCACTTCCTCACTTGCCTCATAATAGCATCATCTGATGGATCTCTACAACATTTGTTTGTTGTGTTGCAGTTGGAGGTACACGAACACGGACGGCCTAGGGAAAAATGTTTTGATCTATCGTAATTTGTATATAAATATATTAATGCTCTACGACACCATTTTCTCTTCATGAACCATCCAAAATCTTCAGAGTTGATCTGGTTGTAGATGTTCTGGGGATTGTTGATCAAGTTATCTGTAATGTTATTTACAAAATTATTGATAATAGGATCATATGAGAAATTTACGGCACGTACTGTAAATGATGATGTATACACATAATTTGGAGTGTTTCTGTGATCCGAAATCATCTGAAGTTTGTTGTACAAATTAATGGACAAAATGGCGTCTTCCAATTTAATATCGCCGTTCTCCGTCCTTACCAAATTGCATTCTTCGCAGAATTCATTTTTAAAAGGGTACCGTAAAATATCCACACTGTTACTGAAACACGCATTTTGTACACCTTCTTCAATATACTCCAACCTTCCTGTTACATTGCATACGGATATTGGTGGGTCAAATACTTTAGGTTGAATATTACATAACAAGCAAAATGGATTTTGGAACAATCCAACGGGTTGGTATGATGCCCTGCAAGCGTTTTCAGTGAAAGGATGGAATGAAGGGACGATTCCGGTAGTATTACACTTCCTGATTAGATTTACGTCCCAGTCACACATTTTGGGAACTTTGAAATTTTGGTGAATATCTTTTGACGGTATATAACGTAGAGAACAATGCTTGTTCTTGATATATCCCCACAATTCGTCTACAGTAGAGAAAAGACTTTTTCCAATGTTGCAACTAGTTTCGATAATCCAAGAAATAATTATTGAATCGTTGTTACATATTGCACAATGAACATTGCTGTATGTCATATTGGTTAATTTGGAAGTGACCGGGACTCTTTTTAGAATATTTTCAATTTCATTTGTTGCTTGGCACTTATCCTTAAGTCTTTTATCCGCATACATCGGACAATCATTTTTCATATAGTACATCTCTGCATTATTCATCCTTTCAGAACTGTACGACGTTTGCACACACGTGTTAAATGAAATATCTGGACAGCAGTTTCCATAGATGCGACATAAGTCGTTGCAGCTACAATTTGGACAAGAGATATTGCCCGTCAATGTTGCAATGTTTAGGGGAGTTTTGTTACAGATATGGTCAGTGCCACATATGTATGAATACTGCTCCATTATCTCTGCCCATTTTTCTGGTAACTGGCTCTCACTTACAGATGCCGCTAGACAAGTGGGCATAATAAACCAAAGACAAATCCGTGTCTGTAGGCCTCTATCTGCAAACGATATAAAAAAAATCTAAATTTTAATCAAATATTTTGGAGTCATTCATCGAACTGGAAAGTGTTCGTTAAGAAACAGCATATCTCACAGTTTATCATACACTTCAAAACGTATGACGAAATATGCGAAGATGTCTTAATTTTTAAACGAAAAAGGTGAATGACAAGGATGGACTTGATATTCCAATCATACGACATGATGAAGAGTTGATTGTGACGTCATGCTTTAATTAAGACCCCTTTTATTCAGCAAAATTAGTTAGAGGTAAATTTTACGCAGAAGGGAAACGAATTTACGAGGCATATATGTTTGCAGTTTTTACTTGTCGAGCCTCGACTCCCCTTATCACCTCAAGACCACTTAATTATATATATCTAGTTGCGTGATTCCTCAGATATAGCCTTGAATCCACAAAACACTTTACATCCGTTATGTATTTCATGAGCGAATAGTGAAAGAAATCAAATAAAATGAATCTGAAACAAACGCTGTACAAATTGACAACTATAATGCTTGTTAAATTTCATATACCCTTGATTTCTATATCTAGAGATTCTGCAAATGAAACGCTAAAATTAACAATAACTTCAATACCCAATTAAATACTTTCATTAAAGTAATTTTTTGAAATCATTATGTTTATTTATTTTTTTTAATCCCGCAGAAACGCATGTACATTTTAAAACCCAACATAAGGATAGATCGTGCTCTTGCGCGGTCTGTAATGATTATTAATTTCTAACTACAATATTGTGTCATTAGTGATCGTCCAAAGCCGCGTACATGGCGATTGCGTTTCATTTCAGCATTTTTATCGCCGTCCTCTAAAAAAGAAAGCCATCGATGTCGGTGAACTTGGTGCTATTTTTAACAGTGTCCTCGTTGCTATCACGTGACGAAAGTACACGTCATAAGTTGTCTCGTCTGCTCTTTATTGTCAATGTAAACAGTATGGCTACTACCCGTAAAGAATTAAGCAGTGATGTGAAAGAAGTTGTTGTTTCTCTGTATCTATTGGGATTAAAACAGCGAGGAATTTCACGTAGATTGGAAATACCCCAAACAAAAATTACATCATTGATTGATCGCTTTCGGAAGCGAGGGAGTGTGAAAAATATTCCAAGGAAAGGGAAGCAGTCAAAATTGGACGACAGAGATGCTCGGAAACTTTTGAGGTCGGTAAATTGATTGATTGATTGATTATATATTGTTTAACGTCCCTCTCGAGAATTTTTCACTCATATGGAGACGTCGGTAAAGGAAAAGAAGTTTGTCCGATGGCACTACCCTGTTTAATCAGCATAGAGTGTCAACTATTTTCAAACAAACTGTGCAATGGACCTTGTACAAGCAGGCCTATTTCAGGAGGATTGTAAGGAAGCGCATACGAATTCGGGAAATTAATCGTAAAGACTGACCTTTTTGGTGTAGAGGCAACCAGAACAGAATTGTCATCTACTGGAATAGAGTCATTTTTAGTGATGAGTGTAACGTAGATATCGGCTCTGATAGTCAAGTGTACGTTCAGTAATTACACTTAATTCTTAGAAATATTCGTTAAATAGCACTTATTTACAATTAGATTTATGAAATTTTCTATCCATTCCATATATTCACAATATCAAATGTGGACCCCAACATGTTATGCATGCCTGTATCCAGGGGGATAACACGCGCTGGTATGAATTTATTGGGAAAGAAAAACTTGTTGAAACTTGGACTTCAGTTTGGTATTTTACTCAATTTTTAACTGTTCATCTTAGTTTGAGATTTTTTCAAGAATCCAGGTTAGGCAGTGAAAACTAGGGTGACTTAACTGTCAATTATTAACTGTTAGTAATTAGAGAGCGAAAAATAAGGGGACTTAACTGTCAACTTTCACTACTGAGTATTGATTGTTCGTTAGTTTTACTTCCCGCCAAGAATTTTTCACTCATATTGAGACGTCACCAGCAGTAGGTGAAATATCACAAATTTATACCTATGCATAGCGCCCAGTGCCGTAGCAGTGAGGGTTCGTGAACGTGCCAAAGCCCGCCGCGACACGGGACATCCATTTTTAATGTCATATCCGAAAGACCCATGATTCTCACTTCTAAATGTCGAGCGTTTGGCAAAGGAGCAATCACTACCTATCTCTCCATCTTTGGCTTGAAGCGGCCATGGTACGAGCGGGAGAACTCACAACCTCCCGGTTACAAAGCGAACGCTCTGAACACTGAGCTAGCGCGACATATTCAACTATTGAGTAAAGACTGCAGGAAAAAGCTATTGACTATAGAGAGAAAACTAAAGGGACTTAAATATCAAGTATTGAGTATAGGTTGCAGGAAATAAGCTATTTATTGACTAAGGGACGAAAACTAGGGAGACTTAACTGTCAACTTTTGAGTAAAGACTGCAGAAACTAGGGATCGAAAAGTAAGGGAGACATTTCAGTGTGACCATGGTGTATTTTTTTTAACAATGGTTGAAATTCTAGATTGTGTTTCAAATGACAAAAAGTAAATCTCAGAGTCGCAAAAAGTGAAACTTTTGATGTAATTCAGAGCAACAGCGGTGACACAAAGGACACACAGCCGCTTTGCTCCCTATCTCCGGACTGTCTAAGATCTCTGCGCAACTTTCACAAAACATTGTTTCGGCCGTTGTTTCTTTATAAGCCAATTTTGTGATAATCGAGAAACAGGACTTTGACATATACCACCCCTATAAGAGCAATAAGATTTCCATGCTGACTCGGACATTTCACATCACGTGGTATAGAATGACAGCGCAAACGTGTTGTGTAGAAACATATTTAAATACCCCTAAGGGGTCCACATTCGCTTTTCAAAAATGGGATTACTCCTTGCTTCATAAAATTAAGTATTATTAATCATTATTTATCTAAAAAAGAGAAACTGTCCATGTCCCTATTTACCAATATTTTTTAAACTTTCACGTGGCGTGGTCAGATAAAAATAGTACTTACAACTGTGCTTTTAAAGCCCTGTGTTTGTGGCTCCTGGCTTTTGGTTACTGATCCCCACGTAAATTTTATCCTGATCCATCCGATTAGTATCTCGTTCTTTTAACCCCTTTTCTCGCATAATCTCTCAAAATTATGGGTCTACCCATTGTACACGTTCTCTCACAAGACGACATGCTGCACGTTTTACTATCTGTGCACATGCGTCTGCAGACCGAAAGAAGAAGTCTCAGTGTATTTTTAAAGGGCCGTCAAAAAGCATTCATTTTTACGTTTAAACGAGAATTTTCAACTCTAGAATTGTGTTATTTTCGCAAGGTTTATACTATCAACTATGCCACAAATTTTGAAAAAGCGCTGGGAAAATTGTCATTTTATGACTTTTGTGCAAAATGAGCTGTAGCGTCTCTTTAAATTTTAAAAATAAATCAGCTGTTCACTTGCTAGATTTCAAAAACTACGGTCACGTATTTTACGGAAGGAAATGACAAGATAAAGTTTGTTCACTACAGATCTAAAGTTGTCACCAAAACTAATACAGATGAGAATGTGGAGAAAATTTCACCATGATCTCCCACCTCTGGTATGTCCAGGGGTACGTGTTTGCCCCATTCTTAATTTTGTATTTTTTATAGGAGTTATGAGATTGATATTGATCATTTCATGTTACAAATTTTATCTTACGGAATATTTTTTATTACCTACGACAACCTCGGTTTTACTCTCCATTGAATGTTTTTTTTTTCTATATCTGATATTGTTATCAAACATATGTTTCCATATGGCCTACGGAAAATGTATTTAATAAAACAAAATCCAATCCACATGAAAGTGCATTGATAATAACTATCAAAAACAACTTTTTGTTTTACTTACACATAGTGACTTCTGGGTTGATTTCTTCACCAGTAGGCGAGGAACGGCTAGCTAACGTTCGGTCCAGCCATGTTTGATAATGCTATCATTATCTATATATGATAACCCTGATGTGATGGAAATAATGCATCCATTCTTTATACAGATCCAGCGCGACGTGGCGTCCTCATCAATAATATTGTCATTTATATAAATTGCACTTTTCACACGACACTACGTCTATCATAAATGTGTGCCCTTGAACTCTTTAATTCTGTAGACATGGATGAAATAAACGATTGTTGCTACAAATATTCGGGGATGAAATGAATGACACCACAAATCACTATGGATTTCTAGTCTCGCGACTTGATCAGACCGAGATTCCAATGATACATGCACTAAAAACACTCTCAAAGATTTTGAAATAATTAAGCTTACTTAATACTGGTAAAATCAGCATTTGATGTTTCTAAACATTCTCATATGGGGAAGAAATGTCGTTAATAATTAAGTACAGGTAACGATCGCTATCAAAACTCCCCAAGATGCTTAGGGAACCAAAACCATATATATATATATATAAAACGCAAAACTCTAGTTTTGTGTTTCCTGACTTATATTATTGTATTAACTGTATCAAATGCTGGACTTTGCTTTGTTGACAAATCAAATATATATATATATATATATATATATATATATATATATATATATATATATCTGTGTGTGTGTGTGTGAAGTTAAAACTGCTCTGTTTTAGATGCACACGGCGACGTGTACAACACAGCTAATGTTAAAAACATCCGGTTAGGAGTGGTCCCTGTAATCAACGCAAAGGATTGTCTTTCTATGACACCGATTTCAGAAATTCAGTTTTATTTTCCATAGTCCATGAAATGCAATTATTTTTGAGAACACATTTGAAGAAAAGTGTTTATGTGTCAGGTACTAATATTCCACAAACTCTGCAAAATACATAATCATACTGAAAAAAAAAATCACCTCCATAGTTTTTGGCGCAAATATATATATTGGTTGGCTTTTGGAGTATCTTTCGCCAGGTCCAAAATGAAAGCCAATCATAGCATATCCCAACACACAATAATTCATAACATCCTCTTGTAAGTCGAATCATTTACAGTACACCAGTTTCCGAATTGTGTTTAGCCAGCGCCCCATTTAACAACTTTACACAATAGACAAGAATAGACGTGTTCAATTTCTTTGTTTATAGTGTAGCTATTATAAATCACTTTCTTTTGCAACAACTTACTTTCGCGTGCATACAATGAGGCATTTATTCACAAGACAAAATTTATCTTGATCTCGAATCATTATTTGGATGAATTCATCCCGTTTGTCAAAACCTTGAGTTGCTAGTAATATTTATGTTCAATAAAATATCAAGTACAAAGCAGATTTCGAACTGTGACTGTGGTGTCTTTATTTCGAGTTCACTGGGATATATCAAATCGATATACTGATGAAGAAATGAGTACTATTAATAGCTAAAATACCATCGATATCTCTAAATGTCGAGTTGAAGGCTATAGCAAGATTATCTTTTTAAGCATTAGCCGCCTCGTAATATATATATATATATATATATATATATATATATATATATATATCTGTGTATGTATGTGTGTCGGCTAATAAAGGAACATAATTCGTGCCCATGGGAATTCCAACTGATTGTGGAATATTTGATCGCCAATGACTATGTAGATACTGTCAATGAAAAACTCGAGTGTCTTTTAACTCTAGTGCGTAGAATCAGAGTGATGTTTAACAAAGTATTTGGGTTGAAACCAGATTACAAAATATGAATACTAGTATTTCCGATCTCAATGCTTATTAAAGCAACTATGTATGATTTGAAAAAGCCTATTGTTTAATTTATCGTGTAAAGTATTGAATAGTCATACGTTTAGATGCATAAAAGAAGAATGTTTATCCGACAGTAGGCCTACTAGACAAGCATAATGAAAGTAAAGTTTTAATAAAGATGAAAATAAATCTTAATATATTTTTATCTCCCTAGAGTTTAAGCAATAAAATTACTAGGGTTATGTGCATCTAAACCCTAAATCTCGCCCAATGCTGAAATCAGGACTAAAATAGGAACGGTGAAGAATCTGCTTTGAGTTTACTAAGGTCATCTTGTAATACATCAATCGATGTTCCAAATTTAAAACTATTAGTAGCATCTACCTTAAGTCATGAATACTTGCAGAAGCGCACTAAGCTTAGAACTAAAATACTTCTATAAAAAGTTGTAATATGCATTTAAGCCTTAGAATAGCTTTACGACAAATGTGATAATAGCATCGTTTGACTAAAGATTAAGAAATGTAAAGACATTTTAAATTTGAATGAAATGCTATGAAAATCATTAAGAACTCGCTTTCAAAGTCGATAATTAGTGGAAGAAGATTTTCCTATTCTTCAGTAATTGCGTAATGTTATATATTATACGTATATGGAAAGGCTAAGATAACGAACGGTACTCAATCTCGTAATTTCTATAGAAAATAAAAATCAGTGAGATGGGCAAACACGGACCCCTGGGCATGCCAGAGGTGGGATCAAGTGCCTAGGAGGAGTAAGCAGCCCTGTCGACTGGTCACACCCGCCGTGATACCTCTTGATCAGGTAAATGGAGTAAACCACAGTCAGAATCAGTGTGTCAAGAACGGCCTAACAATTGGTATGAAACACGTCAGACAGCACTTGACCTAATGAAAAGTTGTAATGGCAAACTAGTTCGTTATAACGACCATAAAATTTGCGAAATGCTGACTTTTTAAATTAGCATACAGTGTTTAATCATTTTACCTAGACGTATATCAATTTTATTTCATGTATTTCTAACCTTCAGTCATCTTGGTGTCCTTCTGAATCTTTTGTTGTTAATATTACTTTCATTTGTATTCTAGTGTCTGTAAAATTGTGTAATTTGAATTGAAGCGTTTTAATCCTTACCATGTTTACTGTATCACAGGCTTTTTGTTAATGTGGTCATGTGATATAATTTTTATCATGTTCAGCGCCTTAGGGTAAATTTATTTTTATATAGGGCGCTATATAAATGCATATATTATTATTATTATTATTACTTTAGACGAGACTGTACAAACCCTTGTAACATCAACTTCTTTGTCAGTAGCCTGCCTTTAAAACCTCATCATATGCAGAACAATCTCGTGTGTATCGAAGCACTTGGGCGATATAAACACCACATGTAGGTGATGATGGGATATTGCTACATAGATAAGGGAAGTTGACGATGGAGAAATTAAAATCACCCCGTTTGTCATAAAGTTAAGCTGTTAGTTTGACGCCAACATCTACTTTCAATAAAATATCCAAGTACGAAGCAGATGTGGAAGGCTTTGTTGTGTCCTTTATTTCCAGGTCACTGGGATATGTCGAATCGACATATGAATAAAATGATCATTGTTAACAGACAAGAACATCGTCGATATACCTAAATGTCGAATTGAACGTCACAGCAAGATATTTTTTCATCTCATGTAGAAGATTTTTAATCAATTCTTCACAAGAATATAAAAACAGGTCAGCTAACAAAGGAGCACAATTCGTGACCATGAAATTCCAAATTACTGTTGGAAGACCTGGACACGAAAGACTATGACGATATCGTCAATGAGGAACTCCAGTACTACTTTTTTAATATGAACTTCAAAGTACTTGTTCGTGGAGTCAAAGTGGTGTTTAAAAATAATATTTGGATGACTGATCATTACATATGAATATTCCTTTTACCGTTTGTGTTGAAGAAGCAACTGTCTATGATGTCAAAATGTCTAGTCGTTAATTTATCGTGAGGTCTATTCACCTACAATGCATAAGCATATTAGAGATAAAATCAATCTAGTCTGGATTGATAATTCTATTCAAGCACTTCTTAGTAATAAATCCATTGGTGATTGATCCTGGTGTTATTTTACACACAGTATTCTGAGAGGTTATAGACCGCGACTTTTGACGAACTATTTATGATTTGGTTTTGGTTAATACATATGCAACTTGTAATCCCCACACATATATTTTACTTAAAAGTTTTATTCAACTGAAATGTCCAACATCACTGTAAACGTTACACAACATGTACAATGAAATATATTACAATCGATTAGTAATCATTGTGACAACTTTTTCAAATTATATCTACATCCACAATGTTTTGTCTATAATAAATCTTTGCTAATTCATTGTTTTCATTTCTCGATGAAAACACTGAGATGGACGGGGCCCTTTCAACTTAAAAACATGAATAAATGTTTACTTGTTTACGTAAAAAGGAGTATAATAAAAATGGAAGCATGAAATAATTATGTACAAAAATAACGAGATAGGTGAAGATTACGAACAGTGGACTATCTCTGCAGTGTCCTAATATGCTCTTGCTGAGTTCAAATCTTCATATTCTTGTTGTTCTTCCATGACTCTTAAGTCTTCGTATTGGCATCTGGAAAGAGAGCAAAATGCTATTTAGATACATTCCTTTCGTTATATGAGGATGTTAAATCGGGTAACAATTTCAGAATTTTAGGAAATGTTCTGGTTGTTGTAATGGGGTAAGACAAAGATTGTAAAAGTAGGCGACTGACGATGCCAATATAACTAATTCCCTATAGCTAACAATCCGTAAGAGTCCTTAAGAATAATTTCTATACACAAGTGTAAAGGATTTACCTCTCACTCTTGAGATTATGATACTTACAAATCGAAATCAGTTGCCTTTGTCCTATTTTCCTCTATTATTTCGTTTTTCAACTCTTCGTTTACATAAATACTGTTTTGCTGGTCATCCGTACGTTTAAACTTTTCTGCATTAGTAACTTTTCTGCCTGGTTCTAATTTGTCACGGATGTTCCTGAAATATGTATAGAAAGCTTTACAAAATACAGTATCATTCTGTTACAGTATGATCATACACGCTTAAGGAAGTTACCCCAAGGGGTATCTGAAAGTATATGGTCCATCGATTTATTCCGATAGAAATTTACATCTTAATTATCATGTACCAAACACGTTAAAGAACCCTCACTGCTACGGCCCTGAGCGCTAAGCATAGGTCTAAATATGTGGTACTTCACCTACAGCTGGTGACGTCTCATTATGAGTGAAAAATTCTCAACGGGAAGTAAAACAAACAAACTGTACCAAACAGAAAATATAATAGGTATACGGTTCGAATGATATATTTCAGGCCGAAATGAACGACTTACACGGGGAACTGCATCATAATAAAGAAGGAAGATCTAACTAACGACAAAAGATAACACTGTTTGCTACTCACCTGCAGAAATCAAGCAGAGCACTTAAATATCCTCACCAAAGTGTGAGAGTCACTATATGTAACAACTGATTAAAAGTAACTTTTAAAGTATCTCCAATTTGCGATCAGGAAAGACAGTCCCACTATCTATATATATATAGTTTTTTGCCACACTCAACAATTTCTCAGTTATCTGGTGGCGTCCAGATTTTATAGGTGGAAGAGAGAACCCAGATACAATGTACCGGGGAAGAGACCACCGACCTTCCAAAAGTATATATATATATATATATATATATATATATATATATCTGTGTGTGTAAATATTAAAGGGCGGAGGAAGACACACACACACTTTTATTTTCTGCGGACCAAAATATTTATGAGAAAACAGCAAACGAGTTTATAAAAAGATTAATGAATGGAAAGTATAAAGTATGAAAGAAGGATGAAAGAGAATTAAAAATTTTGATGAGTAAAGGGGGAAATCAGCATTATACGTACGTGTTCGGTTGTGTATAGAATGGCTCGTATGTTATTTCCTGTTACGCTTTAGGACTGATTGATTGATTGATTGATTGTTGTTTTCCGCCACACTCATTTTTCAGTTATCTGGTGGCGTCCAGTTTTTGTAGGTGGAGGAGAGAACCTAGATACAAAGTATCCGGGAAGAGACCACCGACCTTCCGAAAGTAAACTGGCAAACTTTCTCACATATATCTGCGAGCGAGAATCGAACCCGCGCCGACTAGAGGTGAGAGGCCTTATGATTTTGAGCACGATGCTCTAACCACTCGGCCACAGAGGCCCTTCGCTTTAAGACAAACGTGACCATATATATATGAAAAGTTTTTGCGATACATAATTGCATTCTCTAAGTTTATGAACACTGATATATCATTTAATGCCAATTAGATAGACTAGAACTGGAAACAAGTAGTAAATGGCCAAGTTGATCGACGGTCTGGTTGCATGTAGCATACCTAATGTGTGGTTACTACCCTCCCCCCTCTCGTTTGTTTTTCTTTCTTTTTTTTAAATTTTCGTTTTGTTTTAGAGATCTCTAAAGTTTACAAAAAGCGTGAAACGATTACATAAATCGAAATTTGGATGAGCTAGACAAGGAATACTCAAATTTCGGAGAAATTATCGCCACAAAAAGAAAAAAAAAAGAGGGGGGGGGGGGGTAGTAGGAATCCATACTTCAGGTGCCTGTGGAGTACAGTGAAATATCTCAATTATACCCAAAATACGCATTGTTTTGAGGTATTTGAAAAAAAGAAGTAATTTTATCATTACACTTATTGAACGCGATTGTCCGTCTCATTCACTACGATTTAAAAAAAAAAGGGGGGGATTCTTGCAGTTAATGAATATTGAAGGTGGAGGTGGTAATATGTACGAAACTCATCATGTATTATCAATATCAATATATTTTGAAGCAATGTTTACAACTGGTAGAATTCTTTTGCTGATAGGAAGAGTTAATGTCACTCATTATTACACGAACCATTACGTCCTTTTCACAAATTTAAAAATACAACATTTCATAGAAAAAAATATTAATTAAACTAAGCATTTTCATGTGTAAATTGTCTCCAGATCTCCCCAAGATATTATGTACACAAAGGAGGTGTAAATGGGATAGAGGTGGAGGTTGCGAAAAATACATAAAAGACTCCCCTCCACAAATATCCTGGATCCGCCTCTCTCTCTCTCCTTCTCTCTCTCTCTATATATATATATATATGTGTGTGTGTGTGTGTGTGTGTGTGTGTGTGTGTGTGTGTTTGTGTAATTTTTCGCAGGTAGGTATGAAGGTTGGACCTCACGAATAAAATGTAGATTAATTTATTAATTAACTCTGCAGTAGATTAGCGAAGCTAACATGTACTAGTATCAAAATACGTTACACTTCATGTGACGTTTTTCCTTTGGATATTGAACCTGCAAAGAACACGACATAATGTTACATAAATTACGCAACAAAACAATGGTTAATTTAAGCAACATTTTGAGTACATGACTAAAAATACATTTGGGACTGTCTAATTGCAGATACGTAGGACTTTTCACCCATATAAAACTGCCCTCACACATACCTCGCGACCTTACTACGACCCAGGACGCAGCACAGTCGCCATGGACGCAGCAGGGACGCAGCGAGGTCGTAGCGAGGAACCCAAGGACGCACAAGGTCGCAGACCGTCGGCGACTATTTTGAACATGCACAAAACAGTCGCAGAAACTCTGCGTTCTTGCTGAGTCCTGGTTAGGTCGTATTGAGGACATAGAGGAAACGTACTGAACACAAGACTGCAGAGCCCCGGACCGTCTGCGAGAGAAATTTGGAAATTTGAAAGAAAACCAAACGATTTTCGAAAGAAAAATGCTATATTACTAGTTTTCAGGTCGCAGTAAGGTCGTGGTTTATGTGTGAGGGCAGCTTAAACGTAGATCATGTTGTGATAGTATTGAAAATCAAACAGGGCCTGTAATTGTCTGTTACGAAGCTACGTGTATATATTGAATTTCATGGAGGATTTATTTGATGCAAAGGAGAAAAATATGACTTTTGTAACAAAATTTCTATGCCTGGAGTCTTGGAAAACACTCTACATTTCATCAAAGGACATAAACGATTTTATGTATTTTTTGTTTCTTTTTTGGTTCAATAAGCCTTGATATGAAATATTTTAAAACGCCAACCTTATTTTCATTCTTTCTGAATTACTCATACAAAGAGGACTTTTTATTTAATCAAATTAGTTTTATTTTCCGTTGGATAAGGGATAGTTACTATGATAATTTTCAAGGGTAGGTAAGAATGATCCATTTGTTCTTAAGAAGTCATACAATGTGAAAAGCGTTCAGGATATAAACTTCGATGAACAGTTCACTTAGAATTTTATTTCAAGTGAACATATCTAGTAATTCATCATGACTAAACTCAAACTTGATACAAACTTGTTTACTTGAAAACTGGAAAACAGGTGTCATATAGATACCTTAAAGCAGACTGAATAACTTGCCAAAAAAGATTAAGCACAGAAATTGCATCCTTTATATCTTTTGATTTTTTTGTTTTACTATGAAGCAGGACATTAAGATAGTTTTCTTTGGAATGGTTTTCTAAAAATTTTAAAATATAAACTAAAGGTGAACAAATGGACTACTCACATCTGGGTGTGACACTTCCTGGGATTTGTTCGTCCTTTGCTAAATTATGGTGGTGTCTATTGAAAAAATACTAAATACATCAATAAACGTTTACTTTCGAACTAATTCAGTACTTATATATTTTTGAACTCTTAAGTAAATTAAATTCAGAGAACGCTTAATTCAGTGCTTATATACTTCTGAACTCTTAAGTAATTAGATTAAATTTAGAGTACGCTTTGTAGTGAACATATAACGTTAAAGAACAGAGGTCATTCTCATACACCCCTTAACAAAATTGAAAGAAGGACAAGCACGGATCCTTAGGAATGAGGAGTAAGCACCCCCTGTTGACCTATTAGATAAATAGAGGAACTTCGTATTCCGTACGTACCTTTCTATTTTGAACACAAATCCTAAAAGAGAATAAAAACGACAGTAAACAAACACTGAAACATTTTTTTTCTTCTGATTTTCGTAAATAGGACATTGAATTAATTGGTCCTTTCAATACCTTAATGATTACCGTGAAGGGCAAGATGCACGTGCGGCATGAATTCAAAAACTTATTTTAATACAGGGTTCGGTAGATCACATTTATACAGTTTGGAGAAATAACACAGCAGGACACTTTTCCAAAACAGAGGCGAGGCCTTGGTAAAATACTGTAATTCAAGGAACGGTCCACAGTGAGACTCACACATCTATACCATGAATACTATATCGCTGAATATCATGTATAGTCGTAACTCTGTTGCAAAATAAATCTACCACATTTCCTCATATTAGGAGCAATGTCAATTTCTAAAACAGTACATACATTACATAGTCTTGTCTTAAACTTTAAAATGGAACTTAAAAAGTGGGGGTTCCAGATGATGTTTTGATGATGATACTGAATTTTAATACAAAAAATTAGGGTAAATTGATTTAAATCTTGTAATGAATCGGTGTTCTGTTTGGAAATATATATATATATATATATATATATATATATATATATATATATATATATATAAAACTAACGAATTAAACATTTGAATTCCAAGTCTCCAACTACTTGTATCATGAATTATAAATCTGAAATATAAGTATAGGGGATATCAATTAACGATAAATTGGATAAACTATAATATTATGCAGATTTAGAACTTTTTGATTAAATAATCCTTCCGCCACAAAATTTAGACCCTGTCGGAATGTTTCAAAAAGCTGAGGAACTAACTTCCTTAATTACTACGATTAATCATCTACTTTAAATGCTAGCTAATATATCTGGTATGTTGGTGCATATACTGTACAAGAGGCATGCTTACCAAACAGTATCACTTGTCCTCTTCTGCATGTTAATATTACAAGAAGAACAATCCCGATAAAAATGACACACAACAATACAGACAGAACAGCAACACCGGAAGTGCTGCAACTGTCGTCACCAGCGACTGTCGCCTGTTGGATAACTTCCTCTGAAAGCAACAGTTATGGTTTGTTATAATTATGCATCCAATTCACAATTGTTATCTGATTTCAAGATTTGCAATGCCACCCAATCGTATTGGACAGAAATGTTTTAAAGATAATAAAATGAAATGTACCTCCTCTCATGTGAGCTGATACACTTTTAAATCTTAAACCAGAACCGCAGATGGATGAAGTAGAAAGTTCACACAGAAAATGGACAACCTCGTCGTATACCGTCACATGATATGTTATCATGCTGAATTTAATGATTTCTCCCGTTTCATTTGCAGTTGCTTTTATTTCATCGTCCTGGACAACGATTTTGGTCCATTTAGCACTCTCTTGCTTTTTCACACACCAGTTGATTGTCTGACAAATGAATCAACAGATGTACATGTGTATTTGCCTAACTATATCGGGCATATTCATATGATTTCAGATACGTGTAGCCACATACATACACGATACCGTTATTCTTAAATCAGAAGCAAAAGTCAATAAACAGTTACCTCTCCTTCTTCGGATTCCAACATGGACACCATGCATAGCAGATTCATTGTTCGTCCCGTCTCATATATGTTAATATTGATATTCTGTGGATCTATAAAACCGGTGGCGTCGTACAACAAAATAGATGGATGTTCCCATTTGTTTGCTGTTCAATATCAATTCAACTAATGATGGCACTTGAATAATTATTATCCTTACAACATTTAAACAATAATATAAGCCACATCAACATAACACTTATTTCGTCTCCCATGCCAAAATAAATGTATAAAGCATGTTTGAGTGCATTTTTAAATACGTAATTGGAAAAAGATGTGTCGACCTCCTTAACTCTAGCTGTTTTCCAGTCCTGATATTGTCGAAGATTGCTAAGAGATGGATTCCAGGACAGTTAAGTCTTTCTTCAATCAAGGACAGTTCCACGTAAAGATCAAATAGGTTTCATGATAACCCTGATAGATGCGTTAGGAACATTTTTATATTTTCAGATAGAAAAGCCATATATGATAATACATATGACACTTTGTATTAACGAATCGTTTTTATTTTTCACCATGCATTTGAATTGAAGATTTGAATTTGAATTGAAAGAAAGGTTCTTTTAAATCATAGCTTTAAAAAGTTTTGCAAATGCATATCATCATGATGATTGATAGATTGTATATTGGTTAACGTCCCGCTCGAGAAGTTTTCACTCATATGGAGACGTCACCATTGCCGGTGAAGGGCTGCAAAATTTAGGCCTTTGCTCGGCACTTACGGCCTTTCATTAGGGAGGGATCTTTTACGTGCCACACCTGCTGTGACACGGGACCTCGGATTTTGCGATCTCATCTGGAGGACCGCCCCATTTAGTCGCCTCTTACGACAAGCAAGGGGTACTGAGGATCTATTCTAACCCGGATCTCCACGGAAATCTTCATAATGAAAATCGTGTTTAACCTATCAAAACACATACTTGAATTACCACCCTTGGAAAAGGAATTCGCACCTGTTAGGCGGCACTGTGTGTTGAAATATAGGCGCCTTTGCAATGCAGTAATTTGGAAATATGACAAATCTTGCTACTTTCCAATTGAAAATTGTGCAATAACATTACTTGAATGTTGGTGGGATATCACGCAACTCACAGAACGTTATGTTGCCGTCTGGCTTTCAGAGTAAATACAACTTAGAGACGTAAACTTTGTGTTAAGTTTATTATTTGATGTTACGTACATTACATTTTACAAATCCCATATAGGTAATGCTTTATATATTACAATTTATAAGTTTCTGCAGTAGGGATTAAGCTACAGAAATGTTATTGAATTGTACGCTAAGAAGACCCTAAAGTAGCCCACCGGTCGCGGTAGCTCAGTGGTTAGAGCGTTCGCTTCGTAACCGGAAGGTCGTGAGTTCGAGCCCCGCTCGTGCCATGGCCGCGTCAAACCTAAGACGAAAAATAGGTAGTGATTGCTCCTTCGCCAAATGCTCGGCATTTAGAAGTGAGAATGACGGATCTTTCGGATATGACCTTAAAAACGGAGGTCCCGTGTCACGGTAGGCGTTGGTACGTTAAAGAACCCTCACTGCTACGGACCTGAGCGCTAAGCATAGGTCTAGATTTGTGATACTTCACCTACAGCTGGTGACGTCTCAAAATGAGTAAAAAATTATCGACGGGACGTAAAACAAACAAACAATCAATTAATAAGCTGGCCACAAGGCCATAAACTGAGACTAGACTTCAGCCAAAATGTTGATTACTTGTATTAAGATTTATCTTGCACAAATGTTGAAAACAACTGCTGATTCAAAATAAAAGCAGACATATACTTGAGAATTTCATTTGTTGATGGAGATTATTTCTCATTTAAAGTATGCCATTTGTGTACTACATACATAAACAAGGGTTCTCACAAGTTTGCCTCTTTATAATGAAACTAGTATGTATTAAAGTAATAGAAACAAACATCTGTTTACCATATAAGAGTATGAAATTGGAGGAGGGTTATATACTTGAGAATTTTATTTGTTGATGGAGATTCTCATTTAAAGTATGCCATTTGTGTACTACATACATAAACAAGGGTTCTCACAAGTTTGCCTCTTTATAATGAAACTAGTATGTATTAAAGTAATAGAAACAAACATCTGTTTACCATATAAGAGTATGAAATTGGAGGAGGGTTATATACTTGAGAATTTTATTTGTTGATGGAGATTCTCATTTAAAGTATGCCATTTGTGTACTACATACATAAACAAGGGTTCTCACAAGTTTGCCTCTTTATAATGAAACTAGTATGTATTAAAGTAATAGAAACACACATCTGTTTACTATATAAGAGTATGAAATTGGAGGAGGGTTATATACTTGAGAATTTTATTTGTTGATGGAGATTCTCATTTAAAGTATGCCATTTGTGTACTACATACATAAACAAGGGTTCTCACAAGTTTGCCTCTTTATAATGAAACTAGTATGTATTAAAGTAATAGAAACAAACATCTGTTTACTGTATAAGACTATGAAATTGGAGGAGGGTGTTTAATATGCATAATATTACTTATAATATCTTGACATTTTATTGACCTAAGCAATATATCAAACCTGGGGTTTCAAGTTTCACACAAGCATGCAAGCCTACAAAACTTTTCTTAAAAAAAATGTAAAATCACATTCCTGCATGTGCCCCTACATAGACAAATATATGTATTATATGTAAGTAAAAACATATGGTAATCTCGAGTTGAGTTGTTTTGATTCTATTAGAACATGTTGGAATGAGCTGGCAGTTTATGAAAACATATATGTCATCACATATTACAATATCTAACAGTATTTCAAATTTCACTGAATATGCATTGAGATACACAATTTTCACAATGTCTGTCACAGAATAATGAATGGCTCATAACTGCACAAATATCAATTATAATGATCTTATTGAAGGCATCATCCTAACGACTGGTACAGATTGCAATGGGCTTCGAGGCAACAAGTTCGACAGCGATGTTCATTTATATAGATATATATATATATATATATTAACAGGTACGTCGTTTACAGTAATAATTTATATATATATATATATATATATATATATATATATATATATATATATTAACAGGTACGTCATTTACAGTAATAATTTATATATATATATATATATATATATATATATATATATATATATATATATATATTTAACAGGTACGTCGTTTACAGTAATAATTTATATATATATATATATATATATATATAATATTTTAACAGGTACGTCGTTTACAGTAATAATGACATACCAAAACGTCGCAAATTTGATTGATTGATTGATTGATTATATATTGTTTAACGTCCCGCTCGAGAAGTTTTCACTCATATGGAGACGTCACCATTGCCGGTGAAGGGCTGCAAAATTTAGGCCTATGCTCGGCGCTTATGGCCTTTGAGCAGGGAGGGATCTTTAACGTGCCACACCTGCTGTGACACGGGGCCTCGGTTTTTGCGGTCTCATCCGAAGGACCGCCCCATTTAGTCGTCTTTTACGACAAGCTAGGGGGTGCTGAGGATCTATTCTAACAACCTTACTATTGATCCCCCCTTCTTGATCCCTGCGCGAAACTGTACTTAATAACTTTGTTTAAGATGGGAAAATACAAGATATATTATCTTCTGAACGATATGGCGTCTAATCCCTTACATGTTTTCGTCGCATACACTATCATTTGCCAAAAATACGTAACATTATGCGTAAAATACGTAAAAATACGTAACATTAACAATACGAGTAAGAGGACTGAATATGCAAATCAGATTTTTATTTTTTGTCCAAGAAGCAAAAATTAATATTAGTATAAATGTTCATCAAATAAGGAAATATATGAACTTTATATATGTTTATATGTGAACCTTCCATATCGTGAGTGATTGTTATCACGTCTAAACCAAGAGGCATTTGATTGATTGATTAAATATTGTTTAACGTCCCACTCGAGAATCTTTCTAACTCGAGTGGGACGTTAAACAATATTTAATCAATCAATCAAATGCCTCTTGGTTTAGACGTGAGGCATTTAAAGAAACTAAATTTATCATCATTTTAATGTCACTCATTATGCAGCATGCAAATCACAATATGTTACACATCTTATCTTACCTCCAGTAGCCACGTCTGTGTTGACAGAAAGCGTTGCATTTGAGCTTCCCATCCCACACTCCTTACTGTATGTTTTGTAACCAGCCTCGCACATGATTTCCAGGTCTGTATCATTGCGCTCAATGTGATAAAATATCCTCGATTCTTGTGTGAGCACGCAACCATCTTCGCTCCTTGATACCAAAGCAGTTAGGGGATGATCTTGTAACGACATCGGTTTGAATTGTCCTGAGATTTTCTTGCACCATCGTATATCCTTTAATTACATCTTACATGTAAATTGGCTAATCGTTTATAATGAAGATGCTATAATGATAATAATCATGTTTCATTTCAAGAAGAAACCCCGATCAACGCATAGGATTATTCTATCCAATCTAATTGAAGGCTTTGTGTGGCGAGCACAGGTGATCAAATTTTCATTAGTTTATATTTTATCTAAAGATTTTCTCTATGAATTTCAATAAATCTACAAAATGTCAACCCCATATAATACAGAAAATGGAATGAACAACGATACTATAATGAATCATATCAAAGTATAAGGCATATCAAAACAAAAGTGCGTACCATCTATCCTTCTGTCTTTAGTAAACCAGAAGTGATGAAATACTTAGATAGGTTGCATGAGGAATACGTAGTGGTTCTAGCTTACAAACTGCAGCTTTTAACAACGCTGCCTTTGTTTAATAAAACAGTAAGTGTATTTTAAACGAACGTGGCTTTAATTGCGAATTTAGGTTAAAAAATCAAAGTTATAATAGAAATTCCCATTTCAAAGACGTAATTCTTCAAAATCATACTTCAGTTTTAAACACATTTAATATTCCAGTAATTGGGAATTAATATGCGCAACGAAGCAAACCCTGCGCAAAATTAATTAATTAATCCTAAGAGATTTTATCTCATTTGTTGTAGTATCGAATTTTCCATTAATACCTTGGAAGATAAATGTGGACAAATAAAAAAACACACGTTCCCAGAATACTCTAGGGGAAACAGTTATGCATATAGACACAACAAATGACGTGTATATAAATATTGGCGGAGAGTGTGTTTCGTTTACAAGAAAATGTTCTGTCATAATGGAATCACGATAATTCCCATTAATGATATAAATCATGTGGTGTTATTTATATTATTAAGTGGTTATGTATCAGATGGTTGTAATGGTAATACATCTCTACGTTCTTTGTATTATGGGTGTATAGAAATGGGAAGGATAAGCAAAAATAATCGTTGCCTGACGCAATGTTATGAAAGATAACAAATTCAAATTTTGCTCATTTGCTAACCGGATTATTATATACCAATAAGTCAAAATCTTGATATGTTAACTTTATTTGGAAATTGATCATAAAAATATCGACCACTGAAATACCCTTGTTTATCCATACCCGGTGCAACTTCAAAATACACCACGTTACCTAAAGTAAAGAAGTTAATCATATTTGCACAAAAATTATCATTTTCTTCTAAATTTTATTGATGTTGTCATAGAATTTGTTCTAAATTTTATTTATGTCGTCATCAAATTTGTTGTAGAATATTTCCAAGTTTGATGTCATTATTGGAATATTTCACAAAAAATTGTCTCTAGTTAATGATGTTTAAAATTTGTGAATGGAAAAATGAAGGGGGGGGGGATCCAGTATTGTGTGAAAATCAGGAAATCACTAATGGAAACATTATATATGATAAATGAAACTCAGGAAGAAGAAAAAAAAACTGTGGCCAGGTCGTTAGAGTTCAATAAGCTGTTCATGGACAGGGGGTCAGTAAAGACGATCCTCACTCGGAATGCCCGAAAGTTGAGACGGTGAAAAGTATCTATCCTCCACATACCCTGCTCCTTGCGTACCAGTAAATGGAATCACTTCATCTTACAGACCCTGAAGAGTACTACAACACCACTTGCATGGAAGGATTCTTGCACGGAACGCTGAACAGTCTGCACGAAACGTTTCCCCAGTTCTTGAATGGTCTGCACGGTTTGCACGAAACGGAAGGCATGCTTTGCGAATGATTGATATGAATGGCGTGGCCTACACGCTTCGATATTCTGGTCTTTACAGTGCCATTAGTCCATGAAATAAAAATATAAAAATACTCTTTGGGAAAATGGTAAAGATAAAAAATATCCCTTTTAAAATGAATATCATACCTGCTCAACGTGGTATTGTTTTTGTTTTGACATTTTTTTTTTCAGGTGAGAGTCGGCGTTATAATGTTTCACTCAAAAAATCTATCTCAAGAAAATTACTATAGAAGCAGAAAATTGTAGAAAATTTAACCCTTAAAATATGTACACATTGGATTACTTCGAAACAACCGATTACAATTCGTACTGCATCTTGTATCCCACCATTCAATGCCAGGTCACGTGCTAATATAAACGAAGACAAGATAGACAATGATTTGCCACTAAAAAGTTAAGGTTTCTATTCTTAATGTTTATTAAGATTTTTTAATGAAATGCTAATTTTGAAGCAACTTTTCTTGCGTAAAAGAAATAATGAGACGGCGAACCTCCACATGTTTTACGAAGCCATTGTTGTGTATACTGCGCTTGTACCTTGATTTTGACAGATACCCCCTCAGGGTAAAAAAATACCCTAAAGTATTTTTTGCCTGACACAATGTATTAGGTGAAAAAAAAATCGTGCAGAATGTCTCAGATATAAATTGACTTGGTGCCCGTTTTCACGAGCCGGCATTTATATATTTTGTCGTAAGTAAATGGTACATGTATCAGGGTATACGTTAAACATCCTCATGCAATTTTCTATTTCTCTAAGCTTTGTTTTTACAGACATATTACTCAATATTTATAGCACCAATTACAGAAATACATGTCTTTGATCACAATCATTTTTACATTTAACGGGGGGATCGATAAATCGCACCTTTGTACATTCAATGCGGTACTTGAGTTGATTACAATAAATTAAACACTAATTTAATATTTTAAATTTTTTTATGTTGACTATTTAATTGATTTTAAGTGAGGAAATATTGAGTTTGTTAAAACTTTAACGCTACAAATTCTCTTACTTTGCTGAAATTTATACGATGATTACCCATATATTTCCCCGGAAGTCATGCAGTGTCGCAAATGTCTGTTACCTCAAGACAATAGTTGAAGAAATTGCAGATTCTTATTCTTTGTTCAGAATTTATTATTTCCGCGAAAATATTCAGTGAAAATTACAGCACATTATCGCTTGGTCAACATTTTTGCTGCGTATTACAACAAAAACGGAACGAAGCGAAATGCCTTGGATTTGTAATACCACGCTTCAGGGTCTGTACCATCTGAACATATTACGTTGCTTACAAGTCACAATGCTTTCATCGAGAAATAAAAACAATAAAACAGGAAAGTTTTATTACGGACATAAACATTAGCAATTGCTCTATCATTGGTATATATAGCATGAACATGTAGTTAGGCTGTACGAAGTGCTGGAAAATTAGCAATAATGCAAAAATCATTCGCAATATTTCCTTAATCTCCCGACCATTTATTATCTATGATATATATAAGAGGATTATATTTTATTATATTAAGTTTCACACTCCAAATCATAGCCATAAACTAACAGAGGATTTACAGTTTGCAGAGATTTTACAATGTAGTTATGCGTTCATTTTAAGACCTATGCCTAATGCATTAAAATTTAACAGATGCTTCCTGTTAATTGAGAAAAGTTAAAGCACACAACTATTTGTAACTGTATCAAACGTTGATCTATTGCTACTGTTAATTAACTATCTACTGTTAAGTAGAGAATATTTCGCTGGGGAGGAACTTGGTTGGTTAGTTGTATATTGTTTAACGTCCCGTTCGAGAATTTTTCATTCATATAGAGACATCAACATTGCCGGTGAAGGGCTGCAAAAATTAGGTCTATGCTCGAAGCCTACGGCCTTTGAGCAGGGAGGGACCCTTATCGTGAGACGCCGGCGGTGTCATCTGAAGGACATTCCCACTTAGTCGCCTCCAACGACAAGTAAGGGCTACTGTGGACCTATCTGAGGCCTGGATCCCCACGGGATTAAAAACGTGGAAATGGAATTAATAAAATATAAATATATGGAAGAATGGAACTTTTGGATAAATGCATATGTAGTCTATCAAAAATCCAGATTCTTATAGAAGTATCCACGCTGATAAGGACGTGATAAAAAAAATTATATTATGTAAATTAACTACCACAGAAAAAATACGTTCAACCACAAACATTTGTGCTTTCTAATATAGAACATTGTGCATTTTTTAAGAAATTGGTGTAATGTGTCTTAGACAGTTTTCAATATTTTGAAAAATGCTGTATGCATATTTTTTCTTTTTTCTTTTTGCATGTTCACATACCTGAAAATACACCAGGAGTAAATTGACGCATACGTAAATGTTAATTTGTACCTACATGTACTATGACTAGGTGTAAATTTTGCACTAGGAGTAAAAAAAAACCTCTAGTATGCAAATCTAGCTTAGCCCTCGTTCTCATGAATCAAAATATACTCGGGTATAACATTTACACATGATGCGTAAGAAGGGACATGGACGGAGCCA
The DNA here is from genome assembly GCA_024699665.1 of Ostrea denselamellosa. Classification (NCBI taxonomy): domain Eukaryota; kingdom Metazoa; phylum Mollusca; class Bivalvia; order Ostreida; family Ostreidae; genus Ostrea; species Ostrea denselamellosa. Next base: position 3,072,407 of record JAMZEH010000065.1, on the reverse strand, counting down.
TGGCATGGATGATTCTGTGCCTTTTAATTTCACAATATTTATTAATTTTTGTGTACTCTATATCTTTTATAGTATCAAAGGTAAAGACAACGAACAGCGACCAATTTCATAATTAAGGGTAGGGTAAACACAGATCTCTGGACACACCAGAGGTGGGATCAGGAATTTAGAAGGAGTGGACATCCTCTGTTGACCTGTCACACCTGTCATGGGCCCTATATAGGTAAACGGAGTAATCCGAAGTTAAAGTCATTGTGCAAGGAACGGCCTCAATTGCTTCAAAACATGTTAGAAAAAAATATGACCCGACCCGATGAGAGGTTGTATTGATAAACTGATATAACGACCAAAAATTTGCAAACTGTTGACTTTAAATGAGACTGTTGGAACCCATGTAACTTCAATTCATCATTTAAAACTGACAATATGCAGAACAAATTCTTGCGTATCAAAACGTTGAGAGACTTAAACACCACATGCAGGTGGTACAGGTAATGGAATATTGCTACATCCATATGGGAAGTTGGCGATGGGTAAAATTGAAGTCATCCCGTATGTCATAAACTTGAGTTGTTAGTTTACTGTTAAAAACTCTGTTCAATAAAATATCTAAGTATGAAGCAGATTGAGGGGGAGGGGGGGGGGGACTCCGTGGCCGAGTGGTTAGAGCATCGCGCTCAAAAATACAAGGCTTCTCACCTCTAGTCTGCGCAGGTTCGAATCTCTCTTGGGCCGATATATGTGAGAAAGTTTGCCAGTTTACTTTCGGAAGGTCGTTGGTCTCTTTCCGGGTACATTTTATCTGCGTTATCTCCTCTCTCCCCCACCAATAAAAACTGGACACCACAAGATAACTGAAAAATTGTTGAGTGTGGCGGAAAGCAACAAAACAATCAATCATGAAGCAGATGTGGAATACTCTGCAGTGTCTTTTATTTCGAGTTCACAGGGATATATCGAATCGACATATATTATTAATAGATAAAACGTCGTCGATACATCAAAATGTCGAGTTGAAGGCCACACATCTAGAGATTTTATCTTCTTATGTAGAAGCTTTTGAATAAATTCTGCTTAGTAGGAATAGAGAACAGGTCAGCTAACAAAGGAACGCAATTCGTGCCCATGAGAATTCCAACAGACTGTTGCAAGACCTGATCACCAAAGACTACGAACATATATCCTGTCAATAACAAACTCCAGCAATTTCAAAGTAGTTATGCGTAGAATCAAAGTGGTTTTAACAAATTAATATTTGGAATGATTACAAGATAAAATAATTTTCCCATTTTTATTGAAGAAGTGTTCTATGATGTCAAAAAGTCGTTTTTAAATTCATCTTGAGGAATGGTCGTTTAAGTGTTGAAAAGTTTTAAGAAAACTTTCGTGATTTCAAATTCACTAAAAGGTCTGTACACTTTTGTGTACAATCCACATTTCATTGACGACACTTCTGCCATACGTCTGAAGTTTCTCCTTCCTTCACAGCAGTTAGTATTTTTGTGAGGAACAGAGATATAGCCTTGGTACAAAAGTTACTGAATCCAGCAATGTATCCTTGTTTGAAAGGTTTTTTTTTAAAATAAAGTTTAGGAATCCAGTAGAGGTACCCCGTGGGGATCCAGGTTGTTAGAATAGATCCTCAGTATCTCTTGCTTGTCGAAAGAGGCGACTAAATGGGGCGGTCCTTCGAATGAGACCGCAAAAACCGAGGTCCCGTGTCACAGCAGGTGTGGTACGTTAAAGATCCCTCCCTGCGCAAAGGTCATAAGCGGCGAGCATAGGCCTAAATTTGCAGCCCTTCACCGGCAATAGTGACGTTTCCATATGAGTGAAAGATTCTACAGCGGGACGTTAAACAATATTTAATCAATCAATCCAGTAGTGGTAGAGTAACTGATATTCATTCTTCCATTGATTGATATATCAAATTCAAGCATGGTTTTATCTTTTGAAGGGGAAGTGAGTATAAGTAGGATATATGTTTCAATAATATCTATATGTATGTGATATGCACAACAAAATTGAAACTAACATGCTCTTAAATGCCACCCTAAATAAATAAAACAGTTATTTGTTATCATTATTATTACATGCTACAGTCTCAAACCGCGAATTAATTGAACTCCACAAATATTATAATCCCTTGCAGTATGTGAGTAAATATAAATACCTGACTTGGTACGGCATTTCTGCTTTCAATTTCTCCAATACATTGTATTTGTAGTACATCTCCAACACTAAATGCTTCCCCATTTCTGTCCCGTGTTTTAGCTTGCCCACGAAGAATTATCGGGATATGCATGTGTGTGGGAGGTTGACCTATAATTTATAACTCTTATACAGACAAAAAACATTGTTTCAGGAACAAATGACACATGGAACGATGACAGAAATGCAGTTCACCTACATTATATACATTTAATCTAGAAAACTGCAAAAGTCCAATGCATATGATTTTGAAAATCTGTGAGGAGAAATAGAGATACAAGGTATATGGTCCTTCAGACCCGGTGATGAAAGAGTGCAAAGTTACACATAGGAATATTCCATAATACTCCCAAATACAACGTTTGTGGAAAAACAACATGGCGACAGAAACCGCAAGCACCTCTTCGCACTGTGATTTCATTTTTGTTCAAACCATAGATACCAGGCTAGTATCAGAGGCCTATGTACATGTCATGACTTAATGGAAAAAGACCATTGCTCAGTGCGTTCGCTTCGTAACCGGGAGGTCGCGAGTTCGAGCCCCGCTCGTGCTATGGCTGCGTCAAACCTAAGACATACACATAGGTAGTGATTGCTCCTTCGCCAAATGCTCGGCATTTAGAAGTGAGAATCACGGGTCTTTTGGATACGACCTTAAAACGGAGGTCCCGTGTCGCGGCAGACTTTGTCACGTTAAAAAACTCTCAATGCTACGGCCCTAAGCGCTAAGCATAGGTCTAAATTTGTGGTACTTCACCTACAACTGGTGACGTCTCAATACGAGTGAAAAATTCTCTACGGGACGTAAAACAAACAAACAATCAATCAAACATTTAATCATGAAACCATCTCAATGATTTACGTTTTACACTGATGTTCTGGAGTTTTCTTTTAAAGACGATTCCAACAGTAGTTTCTCGGTACGTCGGTTTATTACTATTATTATTTATATTATATTATTATTATATATTATTATTATTTATATTATATTATTATTATATATATTACATTACTATTTTCACCCGGTGTATAAAAAGGCTCTAAAAGTATGCGGCGTAGTGTTATCCTTTTACAGTTTTACTTCAGTGAATGACAGAGGAAAATCGGACTGACTTACTACACGGAATCTTTTTTCCCGTAGAACAAAACTGTCAAGGAATGATTGATTATTTATTGCTTTCCGCCACACTCAACAATTTTTCAGTTATCTGGTGGCGTCCAGTTTTTGTTGGTGGAGGAGAGAACCCAGATACAATGTACCTGGGAAGAGACCACCGACCTTCAGTCGGCAAACTTGCTCACATAACGCCGCGGCCGAGATTCGAACACGCGCCGACAGAGATGAGAGGCTTTGTGATTTTGAGCCCGATGCTCTAACCACTCGGCCACGGAGGTCCCTCAAGGAATGAAATCAACATATTTTTAATAATACCAAAAAAATTCTAAGTGTTTTACATATATATTCCATGGACATATATTTTAAACACTCTACATTTTGTCGATATTTACACGACAGTTCAAATTCTTGACAATATCGATGTATAGTTATGACATCATCAGTTTGCTTTCATATTAATCAGACACAAAGCACACGTCAGCAGTAAAACATTTCTTTCAATCTTAGTAACTGCATAGTATATATTATGAAAGAATAAATCTTATGTGAAAAACAAAATTGGGATTTTATATACTTATTTCAGTTATGATGTTTATGCTCGGCGCTTACGGCTTTTGAGCAGGGAGGGATCTTTATCGTGCCACACCCTCTGTGACACGGAACCTCGGTTTTTGCGGTCTCATCTGAAGGACCGCCCCATTTAGTCGCCTCTTACGACAAGCAAGGGGTACTGAGGATCTATTTTACATGTAAACCGGATCCCCACGGAACTTAATTGTTAGGCCGTTACTTATATACTGATTATGACTACGGATTACTCCGTTTACTGATCAAGATAGACTCATTGTATTGTTGATCGGTCAACAAGGGATGCCTACTCCTCATAGGTACCTGATCCCACCTCTGGTATATCCAGGGCTACGTATTTGTCCTACGCTTAATTTTGTATTCTTAATAGGAATTATAAGATTGATCACTGTTCGTTATCGTCAAATTTTCACACGATCTCTCTCGTATATATCTAATGGAAACACTCGTTTTGGTATATTTAAAGAAATGATATCTGTAAATTATATTCAACGTCCATCGTAATAATTAAGACCAAACCACATGATTGAACCTTGCAGAAAACCCCCCATAAAAAACCGTTTAGAGTTTTAATTGTTAACACTATAAATAATTATTTTCAAATTTATTTTTAATGTGTGACTTCAATAATTATATAACTATACAAAGGGACAGAAATAAATTAAGTATGATATATACACCTAAAGATAACATTCCTTCCGGCTTTCGCAAACATATGTAGGCAACAATACACTATCTAAACAAGTTAAGATAACGATCAGAGATCAAGTTTATAAACTCTACAAAGAACACAAGCCGAGAGTAAGTAAACACGGACCCTTGGAAACATCTGTGAATCAGGTGCCTCTGAGGAGAATCAGTCCCTGTTGATTGGTCACACCAGTCGGGAGCCTGATATCTTGATCAGGTAAAACGAGATAATTATTACATAATTTAAAAGACAGCAATCTGTGGTTTTCTGCTTATCTAAAATCAACCCGTGGGCATCCGGGTTGTTAGAATAGACTCTCAGTACCCCTTGCTTGTCGTAAGAGGCGACTAAATGGGGCGGTCCTTATGACCGGTTTGTTTTAGATTGAATGAAAACTTTGAAAAGATTAATATTCCACTAAATTTTAGTTTCCCCTTAAAAGTAAAAAGCATAATGCCATGCACATATTTTATTTGAGCTATATATGTACAGGTAAACATTAAAATAAGACTACTGTCCTCAATTATTTGATAAATTAATAGTGTAACTTTCATTTTGTTACTATTCAATCAGAACCGTTCATTGATCATCTAGCGTCTATTAATGGAGTATAGCAACAGGATTGAAACAGCCATCTTAACGCGTTCTGTCACTCTATCTTTCTTTTTTTTCATTTATTTTATTCTTATATATTTTGCAATCATCAATACATTATGAGATGAATTTTACTATACAATACAAATACCTGTACACTTGAAGTCGTTCATCATTATTAAATATAAATGTCCATTTGGAAAAAAAACCCCGATTTGTACCATAGCAGATAAACAATTTTACGCATCCAAAGTAGACAAGGCAACAAAAGTAACTTTTTAAAGATATCCTTTTCAGAAAGTTTTCAGAAAGTTCTCAATCTGTCCTTTAAAACATGTGCTTTATTTAGAGATAAGTAAGACCAAAACTGGTGATGCTGTTATATGTTGTTGATTTACTGGAAAGATGTCATGTAAGTTAGGGCTAGACATGATAATTATTTTTATTCGCTGGTCACTTGGGCTACCAATTTTCAATTTCAATCAACAATAAATAGATATAAATCAGAAAATAAAATATCTAAATCAGAAAATAATTATCTATCTATCGATATATATATATATATATATATATATATATATATATATATAGAGAGAGAGAGAGAGAGAGAGAGAGAGAGAGAGAGTAAAGTTCAAATACCTGTTATTCAATAATAAAGAAACATTTTCATGATACGCCTCTTGTTTATTCAAATTAGCATGAACAAGTTCAACAAAATGTCGTAATCTTATTTTTATTCATATTTATCAATTAAACTTAGAAAATGTTCGGCGTCAACTTCATTTTTGTCATTTGTGGAAATATAATCTCGCGGAATTACGAAAGCATCGCATATTAGACAGCTCATTGTACAGAGACGCGCATTGTTAGTTACTCGGAACTACTCTGGTGGTCCGTACCTGTGTGAAGTGTAGAGGGATCATCCGAGGACTTCCGATTGCATACTCCGCTTAAGACAAACACTGTGTTACTCCATAGTATAACTTTTGCATGCGATAAAAACCTGGACGCACAGACGTCTAATATTTACTAGCCCGAACCTTGAGAAATTTTGATAAGTATTTAAATTAACTAGTCCATCGGGCACATGCTATTTACAAATCATTAGCCCGAATCTATGATTTACTGGCTCCGGACCATCAATTATTTCGAGCCCTGAGTAAGGGGTTACTCCCATTCGCTGTTCAGATGGAGCTGATGAATCTCGCTCACTTTACGAAGGACAAACGTAACCCCCCCCCCCAATTAAGATTTTGAATTCAAAGTTATGGAGTGATGACGTCATTAAAGTTTCATTTCTTATTAATTGCATTTGTTTATCATTATTATTATTTTTTGTGCTTGTGGACAATTGTTTGAAAAAAATTTTTAAAAAAAATTGAGGTCAAAATCTTCTCCGTTATTTAATTTTAGCTTCCAAGGTTTTTTTAAAACCGGAAAGCAATATGAATCCTATATATTCGTCGATATTAGCATATTACAAAGATCTGTATTGTATAAGTTCATATCTGCTGATATGATGAATAATTGTTTGATAAGTTCACGATCTTTTCTTATTTGGTTACATTAACACAGTAGGTTTTCCCTTTGGGTACCCCAGCAGCTTGGATACTGTCAAGAGTTATCTCTCTGTTAGATTTTTAATTAGATAACCAGTCCTGCAAAATTTTCATACAGAATCTACTAAGCCCAAATATATCGGGGTTTTTTCATGACTTTTTACTACCTTGTATATTTTGCATAGTAAATAATGATTTATCATAGTGTATAATCTGATAAACTGGAGATAAATAACAAATCGTCTGTTTGACTTTGACTTGACAGTGCAGTGTAAATATTCCAAAAAATAAGGTGGATCTTGCATTTTTAAAAGATGATTCAATACTTCCTTTTTAAAAAAGTGGATTCAACTTTTGTATTGATAATTATGAAATTGTTTTTACTTCAGACTCGTCCATGATTAATTATTCAAAGAAATAAACATAATCATAGAGTTCATGGAGTTAATATCTATATGCTTTATTTTTGTCCGTAGGTCTGTAGAAAAGAAACCGACGCAGAATAATTCAGATTTTGTATATCATAAAAATCACTGAATAATTCTATTAACATTTCATTCAAACATACTGCTTCCAAATTGACTTTCTGGTTTGGTTTGCAGCATAGATATTATTCTGCAGAATTAGATCTAACAAAATTCTCGACGGGACGTAAAACAAACAATCAATCAACTTTGATAAAATTCATTTTGAAGGAATTAACAATTCTAGCTAGCTCACCTTTAGTGGACAATATACTTCTCTCCGGACTTACAGAAGTAGCAGTGCCGTTTGACATTTGACATCGAAAAATACTGTAAAGATTTGGATCAATTGTACATCTATCCAGTGTAATTGAAACAACTAGATTGCAGTGATGATACCATAAGTCCAGCTGACATCTTTTAATGTGAATCAAGTATTCGTTTACGTTCGTGTCCTTGCTTGCCCAATAAGATCCTGTTTTATTTGCCATGCCGATAAGTGTCCATCCTGTGCTTTTATTTAGACGAATTTCAATGTACATTTCATCATCGGAATAATCCGATGTTCTGAAATAAACGTACCTGTACCAGGCACACGAGAAGGTGACATTATTTTCACCAATGATTGTAGTAGATGGGCTCACATTTGCTGACCACCTTCCTGTATCAAATTGTATGAAACAGTGTTATACATATATACCATAACTAAATCAGGACTTACAAAGGGATATTAGTCCATGGATACATACCGTTACAAAGAGGCCAACACAGGACAAACAAAATCAAAATCGACATGTCGCAGACCAGGAAGTATTGTATATGAAAACCCGTTTGTATCACTGATAAAATGGCAACGAGTGAAAAAACAAGTGTATGAATAATAATTCATTCTTCCTATGAAAAATAATCATGAGATTTTGTTTAGTAACCCATCTTTTCTTCCAACATTTCAATAGATTGATTCCGGTCGCGGTAGCTCAGTGGTTAGAGCGTTCGCTTCGTAACCGGGAGGTCATGAGTTCGAGCCGTCATCAGCTGTAGGTGAAGTACCACAAATTTAGACCTATGCTTAGCGCTCAGGGCCGTCGCAGTAAGGATTCTTTAACGCGCCAACGCCTACCGTGACACGGGACCTCCGTTTTTAAGGTCATATCCAAAAGACTCAATCAATATGAGTGAAAAATTCTCGACGGTACAAACAAACAATCAATCAATCAATAGATTGATTCATTGTCTATTGTTTAACGTCCCACCTGAAAATCTTTTACTCCTATGGAGACGTTATTTCAATAGACTATCAAGTTTTCCTTGTAAGTTTGTTTGTTCGTTTTATGTTCCGTCGAGAATTTTTCACTCATACTGAGACGTCACCAGCTGTAGGTGAAGTACCACAAATTTAGACCTATGCTTAGCGCTCAGGGCCGTAGCAGTGAGGGTTCTTGAAGTGTACTTCTAAATGCCGAGCGTTTTGCAAAGGAGCAATCACTACCTATTTGTCGTCTTAGGTTTGACGCGGCCATGGCACGACCTCCCGGTTACGAAGCGAACGCTCTAACCACTGAGCTACCGCGACCGGTGCCCTGTAAGTAAGGAAGAGTAATGTGGTTCCATAATCCACATGGTTCGTAACAGACGAAACTACACACTCATGTGGCGAATGCAATCTAATCAAAATGACTACAATACGTGATTCATTCATAACATAATATTTACATATACTTCGATTTTTTTTTAATAAAATGCACTAGGTACTTGTCAGATTTAACAGGCTATGAATCCGATGATATTCATACTCCTTTATCTTACAGAAATAAACATGGCGGTAATAGACCGGATGCGCCTACGCCGATTGTGTCATGTTGCAGTTTAACTGCTTGAATTGTGTTAAATGTTTAATCTTCATTAAAACTCTTAAACCTGACCATTTTTAATCTTTTATTTTAAAGAAACGAAGCAATAGGGAAGTTACAATATTTTACTATGTGCTAAGAGGCGACTAAATGGGGCGGTCCTTCGGATGAGACCGCAAAAACCGAGGTCCCGTGTCACAGAAGGTGTAGCACGTAAAAGACCCCTCCCTGCTCAAAGGCCATAAGCGCCGAGTGAAAGATTCTCGAGCGGGACGTTAAACAATATTAAATGTTTGTTTGTTTTACATCCCGTCGAGAATTTTTCACTCATATTGAGACATCACCAACTGTAGGTGAAGTACCCAAATTTAATCAATCTAATGCAAATGAATGACTGTTCCAATACTTGCACTTTTACCTTTGTGATGAGCGGAAAATTTGAAATTCATAATAAAAATCTGGGAAGAATGAAAAATTTAATAATGTGAATATAAGCAATAAATAGTTACTTTTTGTGATATATAGTAATAACACGCGTTGTGCAATAACAAGCCTCTGTGCGACTTGGGATGTTTTATTTGCCTCCTCGGAGAGGATGAGAACTACAATGAATACAAAAGCCAATCTAAGAACAGATCCATATTTTACACTATGCCATAATTAAAAAATAGAGAAGGACTTGTTTCCAAGTGATAAAAAGAGAAATGAAAGTCTACTTAATAGTACACACAGTCGTATCAAGTCTTTCTTTACCCTTACAATATAATTAAATAAGCAAAACTATGACTTTGGAGTACATTACATCAAATTCCAGTACACGTCAATCCATGTGAAATCATTTTCCTATAAAATCCTAAAAAATACGTAAAGTGCTGAACTCACACTGAAGATATGCATATTAGGCGAGTTAACAACATAAATGCAATGACTAAAACTTACAGTTTGTGGACATCTATGCCGAAACCATACAAAAATCTCAGACGGCACTGTGGCGCGAAGTCATGTTTACATTGAAAATCCCTATCCGGATATACGCAAAACTGAATAACGGAATAAATTGGAAATTAGCAAAAATCGTAACATCACACGCGTTATTCAATTTGTTTGCATACACCGTCTGATTTATCACACTATATTTCACAAAAAGTCACAATTTATTGCTTAAATGTAATCAAATAGTTTATATTTAGTTTGCGATGCTCCTATGGAGACCGTGGCATGACCGTTTCTTACCTTCAGTGTGCTTGCAGGCGAGAATTGTGAAAATATGTTCGGAATCACGGAATCCATGCCCTATACGTCTTTTTTACTTCAAGTTAAATATACTTTTTAAACATCGTCTGGCCCCGTGGGGATCCCGGTTAGAATATGTCCACATTACCGCATACGCCTGTAAGAGGCGACAAAATGGGGCGGTCCTTCGGACGAGACCTCAAAAAGGCACCATATCACAGCAGATGTGGCACGATAAAAATCCCTCCTTGCTCAAAGGCCGTAAAGCGCCTTGCATATGCCTAAATTTTGCAGCTATGCACCGGCAATGGTGACGTCTCCATATAGGGAAAAAATTCTCAAGGGGGACATTAAACAACATAAAATAATCACTCGAACAATCTTTTCAAAGCCACGGTGCCGCTCAACCCGAAAATCCGTGCGATAAATGTAAACGTAAATCTATTATCCGTAGCCGAAGGGTAAATTTATAGCACGGCTGCCATGGGAATGTGATAATGTTGATTTGATGTTAAGTTTATATTGATTTTAATTTTCTTTCAGGTGTCATTGAAAGTTATGAAATAACTTTCAGTAGTATGTGACTATTTGAAAATGTTTAATTACACCTAAAATTAAACTGTAAATAGCAAAGTCTAAACTTCCTACACGTTAACGTTAAATTCTGATTAATTAAATGACCCTATAAGCCCTTTAGTCAGTTTTTTTCCCGCCAAAGCTTTTTACCTCCTTTGTAGAGTTTTGTAGAGTTTTACATTTTTTTGAGCACAGGTAGTGGTGAGAGGGTGCCTAAACAATTCCAGGACATATGATCACTGACAGTAAGTTGACTTTGGTATTCCACACTTTGAACATTTCATATATAGCTAATATATTATTCTATGATTAATAGTGTGTGAAAAGAGACATTTTAGAGAATTTATATAGTTAATGTTTTAGACATTTTCATTATGAAATGCTTTTCAATGATAAGTATGAATATTACAAATATAAGACACTGTGTAGTAAAGTGTTTGATATCGTTTGTAGATCATAAACGTACATGTAGAAATCATTTCCATTTATTGGGGATGGATTCGGCCCATAGTTTGTAGGTTACATGTAAAATGATCACCCACTTATACATTTCTATTCATATCAAGAATTGATCTAAACTATAAAAGTTATCCCTATGAATGTAAATACGTTCATACTAAGAGTACTTATTTGAATAGTTGTCAAGAGGAATAACTAGCATTACTGTTGTCTATGTACTTATGATGATATTGTATTGTTATACATGTACTTAATTTTCCTTAATGAATGATGTTTTGCAGAATCGTATTGTAAAGTCTACAGATGCAGAATAAATTGATAGATAACACCATAAAATGTTATTCACCACTAACCCCATTACAGAAAATGTCAACAAGAATTAAACCCGTCACGGTAGCTCAGTGGTTAGAACGTTCGCTTCGTAACCGGGAGGTCGTGAGTTCGAGCCACGCTCAAACATAAGACGAAAAAATAGGTAGTGATGGCTCCTTCGCCAAACGCTCGGCGTTTAGAAGTGAGAATCAAGGGTCTTTCGGATATGACCTTAAAAATGGAGGTCCCGTGTCACGGTAGGCGTTGGCATGTTAAAGAACTCTCACTGCTACGGCCCTGAGCACTAAGCATAGGTCTAAATTTGTGGTACTTCACCTACAGCTGATGACGTCTCAATATGAGTGAAAAATTCTCGATGGGACGTAAAACAAACAAACATTAAAAATCCACATTCAACTAGAATTAAAGCTTAGATTGTTTACTACGACAGCCGTGAGATAACATTTCTTCAATTTTCGGGGCCATAGTGGAGGATTCGTAAGAAGGTATAAGTATATTATTTACATACTTAATATATGGTCATTGTGATATTTCTCGCACGGTCTCTCGGAGAGAGGTCGGGACAAATCCGTCAGCTGACTATGCCGAGGTTGATCGAATACCCTTGGTTGTCATAAGAGGCGACTAAATAGGCTAAGCGCCGAGCATAGGCCTAAATTTTACCCCCATTTAGCTGCCTCTTCAGAAGAACGGAATTTGTTTCAGACTTTTTGTAATCAGAAAGTGATTTGTCTACTTTGGGTTTTAGTAATTTCTATGGCGGTATTTCAGAACGTGTTGAGGATTTGCTTTTACACTCTACATTTGCAGAGCTGTTATATTTTGGAAACTTTTTTTTTTTGTATACGATAGCTGATCATAATTAGAACGAACAGAGAGAGAGAAAATTGGAAAATCCCGTGAAAATCAAGAGAAAAAAAGACCATCTAAATGTCAGCAGTTTGGACAGTAGTAACAGAAGTGTGCAGTGTTGTGGGCGAAGTAACCTGAGTGTTTTATGGAAGTCCAGTAGTCAAGGTGATTCCAATCACCAATACAACCATCCCAGAAATCATTACCTCTACACCGACAGCATCACACCACCAAGAGCAAAGTTGCAAATATCAGTACTTCTATCCCGAATTTCGAGTCCGAATTGTCAAATATCAAATTCAGTCTAAACTCAAGTTTCCAGCATACTAAGGATATTATTACAGCAGTCAGTGAAAGAACAGATGGATTAGAATACCAATGCAGTGGTTTGGACGAACTAATTGCACAACTAATGTCTGAAAGTCAAACTTTGAAATTAGAGATTATTAATATAAAGGCGCGATCTATGAGGGACATTTTGATCTTTTCCAATATACCCGAGGTACCTAACTAAACCTGAAACGTGACCGAGACATTACTGCGAGAATATTTTGAATACGAGTTGAAGTTAGCAACATCAGTTTTGACAGAGTTCACAGTTCACAGAATGACGGGGCGTGACAAAACACGTGCAATCGTGGCAATTTTCCACAATTTCAAACAGAGACAGGACGACAAAATGCACGTCCACAAAACTGAAAAGTACTAAGTACTATATAAATACAGTTCCCACCGGAAATCAATGATCAAAGACAATTGCTAATTAACATTGCTAAAGAGTAACGGTGACTAGGACAAACCACACGTTTAGTTTACAACAATTTGTACATTCACGGCATCCCATATAAACCACATACCTACCCACGGTGCCAGGAACAAGCTAATTAGGAAACTGCAGAAGTTGGGCCATCGTTGAGTATCGTCGCAATCGTCTCGGACTATAATATAATATTTTTATCGGAGTGCTGGATTCAACCCGGTACTGCTCTAAAGTGCGAGTTGTTAAGTAACAAATTAGAATATAAATGGATCCTTATTTTGAAGGGAAAAGGCGGTGGCTTAGTGGTGTTGTACTACAAAACAGTGGGTAAGACTGTATCTGTTGTTAAATGTGTCGAAGTCTCGTTATATGGTTAAAAATAGAGCAACGCTTTCATCTCTCTCTTCTCTCTTTCTCTCTCTCTCTCTCTCTCTCTCTCTCTCTCTCTCTCTCTCTCTATATATATATATATATATAGTATAATTTGCCTAATCCGGATTCTGTGTACTCCGGACCTTTGTACGTTTCGTCCAAAAATTTCAGTCCCATGCACTTTCTTAACAAACGTATTATCAAAAATTATGTGCAGTCCGTATACTATATACTACGTACTACGGTCGGCCGTATTGGTCCCAACTCCTCGTAATTAACGATAATTATATCGTCTAATCCTCAGCACCCCTGGCTTGTCGTAAAAGGCGACTAAATGGGACGGTCTTTCGGATGAGACCGCAAAAACCGAGGCCCTTGTCGCAATAGGTGTGGCACGTAAATGATCCCTTCCTGCTCAAAGGCCGTAGACGCCAATCATAAGTCTAAATTTTGCAGCTCTTCACCGGTAATGGTGACGTCCCCATATGAGTGAAAGATTCTCGTGCGGGACGTTAAACAATATATAATCAATCAATCCTCTAATCCGGCCATGGAATGCTACCTGAGTCGCCTGTTTATACAGCAGACATTGCGTTTCACGGTCCGTCGTTTAAAGAGACACTAATGGGGAATACAGGTAACTTCAGAAATTAACACATTTCTTAAGGGTGCTCCATGGAAAATACATAGAGGATCAATGTTCAATAAAATAACCTACCTGTCTTTGTGTTCTGTTCATTTAAGAACAAGCAAGCGTCCTCATGATTCTCCTTATCCTTCCCCAAAGGGACAAAGAATGAAATTATCGTTGTATGGAAAATATTAATCTGAATGAACATTTCGAAAAAAAAAAAACGCCAAAAAATCCCCAAAAGGATCTTGGGGTAAAATTTGGAATGCGAAAAACAACAGTTAGTGATATTCTGAAAAGAAGGGAATTTTACAGAGAACAGTTCAAAATATCTGGATCAGGAAAACGTCAACGTTTTACAAATGGATCTAAATACGGTACTTCCTGAACTGCATTTCCATCCACAGTTAGAAGATTTGTATGAAAAAAATAAGACGTGTATAAAATCAATTGCTCTCCGAGTCAAAAAACAATAACATGATTCTGACTTACCTTTGGACATCATAAAACCCTCATCACGTTCAGAAATACCACCATGAAAATTACTAAAACCAAATGTTGACACATCACTTTCTGAATATAAAAAATCTGAAACAAATTCTGCTATTTTCAAACAACAGTTATCCGAAATAAAGCAATCTAAACATTCTACAACTGATGTTTATACAGATGGTTCAAAAGACCAAAATAAAGTCGCTGCTGCTACAGTAGTCAATAACAACGTCTTCTCGGCACAACTTCCAATGAAGCAACAATTCATACCGCTGAAGCAAAGGCTATCCAACTTGCGTTAGAGTACATTAAAATTTCTAATGACAAATACTTCACTTTATTCTCAGACTCCCTATCTTGTCTACAGTCTATAAGTAATATGAATATTAATCACCCATATATTTTAGACATTTTAAAACAGTACTATCTTCTAACTAAACAAAATAAAATAGTTGAGTTCTGCTGGATTCCTAGTCATATTGGTATCCATGGTAACAACAAAGCAAACAAAGAATGCACTACAAAATAATATCTGTGACAGAAATAAACTTTATTCTGTTCAAAACAAAGTAAACAAATCGTGTAACATCGTAATGAAACGCCAGGAAGAAGTTATCATTTCAAGAATACGCATCGGACATTCAAGATTGACACATTCTTATTTATTAAACAGAGAACTTGAATGTCAATGTATATCTTGTGACTGTCCATTAACTATAGAACACACTCTATTGAAATTTAGTGATTTTACGCCCACACGAAATGGACTTTTCAATGATGTGCAGTCAATGCATGAACTTTTTACAAATATTGACTATCATCTTATCATAAAATATTTACAAGAATGCGACTTTTACAGAAAAAATTGATACTTTATAATATAACCTATTCATATACACAGAATGATTTGTATTTTTACCTGTTTACGTATTTTTAACTTTCATGTCCGTCGGATGGGACGTTAAAGGGTGGCCCTTGTCAAGGATTACAACCCCCTTGGCGCATAAAAGATCGTTTCCTTGTTATTCGAAAAAGAGTTGGCTCACTAGGGGCCGGGGGAAACTTCAGCTTTCAAAACCAACCATATTTCAGTTGCTTAACCGCCGCCGTAAAATGGCTGAAATATTGCCAAGTCGGCGTAAAACCTCAATCAATCAATCAATCAATCAATCAACAGTACTTCCTGTCACTTGGCGTAACAACAAAAAATCCTGGATGTCTTCTGAAATTTTCATGGAATGGATAACGGATATAAATGACAAAATGAGAAAAAAAGTAGAGGAAATCCCTCATAATTTAGGATAATGCAACTATGCACAGAAATATCGGTGCGAGTGGGGATCGAACCCGCGCCGACTAGAGGTGAGAGGCCTTGTGATTTTGAGCGGAATGCTTTTTTTTTTTTTCTCTCTTTTTTGAGCGGAATGCTTTAACCACTCGGCCACGGATATCAACATTTCTATGTGAACCATCAGACGTTATATGCATACGTATATGAAAAAGTTTTTTTCTTATATTAATCTTGAATTAATGATGAACACTTTATCGACGATTATAAATAATAATGTATTTGTGTATATGAAAGAGTTTTCCTTGAATAAATGACGAACGTATAAGCAAAGGGAAATGACTCTTAAGTAATTTCCTTCAAAGTTTCCTGCATTCCGGATTCTGTCCAATCCGGCCATTTTTATAGATTATACAGATTATATCTATATCTGTTTTGCGTATATCCCTCGTGCTCATAATATATACTACCAAAGTACAATATGGATTTATTTGATTGTATTTTAAATGATAAGTCGTTTTGTGGGGGGGGGGGGGGGGTATATACAGAACAGCACTGTTGTCGTTGCCGTTGATTTAAATAGTAGAGTTGGTAATCCGCTTGATTATATTGTAGAAGACTCTTGCTTCGACTATATCTGATATGCTGTCAATGTATTTTTTTGTCACAACACTGATCGTCATGCCACGTCGTGTATCAGAAATAGAGGATCTTGAGTGAGTGCTATGGCCTATGAAATAGTTGCCAGATTTAATATTTTGATATTCCCCTAAGCCTTAGCGAGGGAAATATTTTAATCTGGTAATGAATTTCATATGCCATAACCACGAGTGCAAGTTTCTATTGATCACACAGTTAGCAAGAAACGCATATTTTAGTTACTTTCTTTTTCAGGTTTCTGTATAAGGAAGTGATTTTCAGCCTCTTGGAAATCCGAAATAAGAACAAACTTGGAAGAGCTGAAAGAACCAAAAATATTAAACAGTGGAGCCAAATCCGGCAAAGGATCAGAGCTATGCATGAGGGAGAGAATCCGTAATTTTGAAATGAATTTCTTAATTTTATCACAGCAAACTTTCATACGTAATTCATGCTAGTACCGAAGTACTTAGCAACTGGGCACTGTTTTTTGACTTATTTTTGTCATACAGGTAAATGCAGGATTGTCAGTATTAGCTTTATATTTAACAATGCATTGTAAGATAAGTTTTATTCTACGTAGATCTAGAGGTGGTTTGTTTGCCTTAACATACAAACTATCTACAGGAGAGGTTCGAAAAGCTCCTGTTCACAGTCGAAGTCCTTGATGGTGGATTGCATCAAGGGCTTTAATGTATGAAGTTCTTGCCGCGCCATATACTATATGCAGTAGTCGAGTTTAGACCGGACGAGATAGCAATACAGATGTAGAAGAGTATTTTTATCTGCTCTCCCATATTGTGTTTACAACAACTTTTATTATATCAAGGGATTCTAGTCATGTTTCTTTGTGCATTGCTATATGCAGAATGAAGAGAGTTTATTATTAAAAATGACACCTAATAACTAAATCAGGAAAAGACAGAACTTATCACTTTTGCCTCAAAACGTAAGTTAGTGAATTCTCCAGATATCACATTTCTTTCGATGAATCTGTCATCACTAGTCTTAATGTGTAAAAAATCTTGGGGTGTTGACAGCAAGCTTAGCATGGAGTGTCAAATAAGTGCACTGACTAAATCATGCTACTTTCAACTTCGTAACATCGGTAGACTCAGATCTCTTATAAAGGAGGATGCATGCAGGGCACTTGTTAGATCACTAATTACATCTTGTCTTGATTATGGAAATGCATTTCTTTATGGTGTTAATTCAACATCCTTGCAGAAACTTATAGGTTGCAGAAACCTACAGTAACAGAAACTTTAAAACACTGCTGCCAGGCTAGTGATTGATTGATTATATATTGTTTAACGTCCCGCTCGAGAATTTTTCACTCATATGGTGTCATTCATTTCAAGTTCACTGAGATACATTGAATCGACGTATGAATGAAAATGATCATTGTTAAATGTTCGTTGTTAATAGATAAAACGTCGTCGATATATCTAAATGTTGAATTTAAGGCCACGAGTTGTTCTTCTTATGTAGAAACTTTTGAATGAATTCTGCTTCATAAAAATATAAAAACAGGTCAGCTAACTGCAAATAAAGGGGCACAATTCGTGTCCATGGGAATTCCAACACACTATTGGCAGACCCGATCACTAAAGATTACGGAAGAGTTTGTCAATGAGGAACTCAAGCATCTTTTAATATTAACTTCCGAGTACTTGTGCATGGAGTCAGAGTGGTGTTTAACAAAGTAATATTTGGATGACTTATCACTCGATATGAATATTTCCTTTTACCATATTTGTTGAAGAAGCAACTGTCTATGATATCAAAAAGTCTCGTCTTTAAATTATAGTGAGGTATGGTCGTTTAAAGTGTTGTAAAGTCATATGTTTTGGTGAGGTATTAAAATAAACTCTGATGCACTGAATGTAAGTATAGGTTTGAAAAAAATACAGTACTTCATTCCATTGGATTTAGATAACACTCATCTAGTCGGCGCGAGTTCGATTCTCGCTCGCGCCGATATATGTGAGAAAGTTTGCCAGTTTACTTAGGGAAGGTGAGTGATCTCTTCCCGGGTACATTGCATCTGGGTTCTCTCTTCCACCAATAAAAAACTGAAGCAACCAGATAACTGAAAAATTGTTGAGTGTGGCTGGAAACAACAAGAATCAATCAATCAATCAATCAATATCATATTCCGGATGTGTTAAGACACAATGTTTGATAACAATATATATAATTTAACTTTTTCACAGGACCCTGCAGGAGGTGGCTGACGACACTGTCCTAGATGAGCGTGTAGTACAGTTTGAGGTCCTGGAGAAAGGAAGCATGCGGGGTGGTGGATTACAGGTGGCTTCACGTACAGGGTCAATGTACACATTTTAAGAACATTGAGTATATGCATGTATAATTTGATATGCAAGTATAACTTTGAAAAACTTGTGTCATGTATGCTAAACAGTAGACCTGTCACACCTTTATCATATAAACATAAAAAAAAACACCACACAAGATCATACTGTGCTTTTATGTTTTTTTTTTATTTCAGAGAAACAAAAAAGAGACGACGATGTGGCGATGTAGCATTTAGTCTGCAAAGATGCTGTGTTCTGACACTATCGTTCAGTGAAACAACGACTTTACAGCAATGCCACCCTGGGGGAAGGGGAGGGGGGGGACTTGTTAAAGCTGCCATTCCTGAAGAAAGTGTCTGCCCAGGTATAGCGGCTGTATTTAGCTCATTACAAGGTCTCCTATACATATAGCTTACGATCAATTGTCGTATGTTGTATCGTTTTTGTTAATAGTTTATAATAAAAAAAAAATTTCATGTGAACGAGGCTGCAGGATACCAGTGTTTCGGCAGGCCGGAGTAGGCGTTGAGTCAGTAGTGGCAAATACCATTGATCAAAAGGTGAGATTCCTGGCTCCACGACAGCCAACATATAGCGGTATGTTAAACGACGTCAGCCAGGCTTTCGTCCTCAGGAACCCTCTGATCTCACCTTTGAGATGAGATTTGTTTTCTTTATTCTAAAATTGTATGTAGATTGATTTATTGATTGGGATTTAATTGCGTTTTGGTAGTATTTCAAACTCGAATTTAGAATTATTACAAAACAAATATATGAATATAAATATATGATATATAGATATGGACGGTTGTCATGTTTTTTTTTTTTTGGTTTTTTTGTTTGTTTGTTTGTTTTTTTTTTTCATCCTAGAGATCAACATGTGTTTTCTGCAGTGTCAGGGTTCCTTGTTGTAGATTTTCAAGATGGGGCACGACACCTTATTTTCGGAAACAACCACCAGCCATGCCACGCGATAGTTCATAGACGGAACCTTCAAGGTAATGCAATATCATACGGACAATTACACAAATCATATACTGTGGAAATATTAAAGTTCGTGGGGGCCAATGTTCGTGGGTATGTAATATTATACGGACAATTACACAAATCATATACTGTGGAAATATTAAAGTTCGTGGGGGTCAATGTTCGTGGGTATGCAATATTATACGGACAATTACACAAATCATATACTGTGGAAATATTAAAGTTCGTGGGGGCCAATGTTCGTGGGTATGCAATATTATACGGACAATTACACAAATCATATACTGTGGAAATATTAAAGTTCGTGGGGGGCCAATGTTCGTGGGTAGCTAAATATTTACTAGTTCGTGGGGATGAAATTTCGAGGATTAACTTTATTTTGAAAATATACATTATATTATAAAAATTATTACAAATAATAACTGGTTCTTGTGGACATAAATTGGTTGGTAAAAGGTATCCACGAACATTGAGCCCCCACAAAAAAAAAATGATTCCACAGTATTTCTTTTCGAAACAATACATATATGCAACGCTATTTCTGTTCGCATAAACAACTATAAATTTTATTTATCGGTATTTACCTATCAATATTGATAAACTTATTTTTGACAGATTGTTCCATTATTCGTGAGACCCACGGAACAACTATCCACCCACGCGTTTGTGAAGAAGGACGGGAAGAGTATGCAGCCCACCTCCCCTTTGTCCTAATGTAAGGCGGCGGAAGGAAGATTATATCCAAGTAACAATGTATTTCATTTAGTTAAAATATCTATATTCATGTTAAACGAACTAAATTTCCTTTAAAAATGACTTTTACATCCAGTTTTATTTTTATGATATTTCAAGTATTCATTATGATTTTATTATTTCAGGTTTCATTATGATTTTATTATGTCAGGTATTTATGTTTAAAATATGATTTTAAGCCGCCCGCGTGGCGCAGTGGTTAGAGCGTCGGGCTCAAAGATCTGATGATCCTTGAGTCGGGGGTTCGAATCCCACTGTGGGACGTGGGTGCCGGTCTTTCGGATGAGACCGTATAAACCGAGGTCCCGTGTCGCAGTAGGTGTGGCACGATAAAGATCTCTCCCTGCTCAAAGGCCCTGAGTGCCGAGCATAGGCCTAAATTTGCAGCCCTGTCACCGGTAATGGTGTCAGCCGCCGGATAGCTGAAAAATTGCTCAGGCGGCTATAAACAAACAAACAAACAAAAAAACAAAAACAAAATAAAATATGATTTTGCTTTAAAGAATTGATTTTACAGTATGATTTAATTATTTCAGCTATCATTATGATTTGAAATATTAAGATATTCGCTATGATTTCCTTATTTTAGCTATTATTTGTGATTTCATTATTTCAGGTTCTTTTGACCCTTCTGGAGTATGTGCATCAACCTGTAGTGGAGATGATCAATGCAGATTTTGAAGCAGGTTTCAAAATTCTGCAATCCTTTACCAGCAATGGTGACGTTTCCATACGAGTGAAACATTCTAGAGCGAGACGTTAAGCAATATACAACCAACCAAACAAAATTCCTAAATGAGGGAAAGTTACAATATATAATTAATTATTATTTCCTAAATAAGGAAAAGACATAACTTATATAAACATAAAGCTTGTGAATCACTGGCTTTTGGTGGATCTGTCATCACTAGTGCATCATGCGTCACAAAAATCTTTGTTTTTCGACAGCACACTTAGCATGGAGTGTCAAATAGTCATGTTATTTACAACTTTGTAATATCGGAAAAATGAGATCCCTTATAAGAGAGGGTGTTTGCAGAACATTATTACTTCCCGTCTTGATTATGGTTGATTGATTAGATATTGTTTAACGTCCCTCTTGAGAATCTTTCACTCACATGGAGACGTCACCATTGCCGGTGAAGGGCTGCAAATTTAGGTCTATGCTCTTATGACCTTTAAGCAGGGCGGGATCTTTTACATGCCACACCTGCTGTGACACAGGGCCTCGGTTTTTGCGGTCTCATCCGAAGGATTGCCCCATTTAGTCGCCTCTTTCGACAAGCAAGGGGGTACTGAGGATCTATTCTAACAACCCGGATCCGCACGGGGATCTTAATTATGGAAGTGGACTTATGTTAACTTAGCATCCCTGCAGAAGTTACAATACAAAAACCGAGACCCCATGTCACAGCAGGTGTGGCAAGTAAAAGATCCCTAATCCTCTCTGCTTAAAGGCCGTAAGTGCCGAGCAAAGGCCGAAAGTTTGCAGCCCTTCACCTGCAGTGATGGCGTCTCCATGTATGTGAAAAATTTTCAAGCAGGGCGTTTTCACCATAATGTATCAACATAAGTTTAGTGCATATCATGCATTATAAATGTCAAAAAATTTCATTTCATAATGCATATCATGAATCAGAAAAATAAGATTTTATTTCATAAAGCATATGCTTATTAGAATACATTCATTTAATTGCAGTTCTCTACATTCCTATGAAAATTACCGCTGTTCTTGTCATTATTGGTAACTACCATATTCTGGGTTAGAAGTTCATTTTAAGCTTGCGTAGATCTTGCTCCAAGATTTTCTCCATCTGTTATCTGCATTTCATCTTATATTTATACATAACAAAGAATATAAGATTATTCAGAAAAGTTGTTTTTTCCCCCCACTGGTTTCATTGTAAATATCCCAGTACATTAGATTGCTATGTAATATCAAAGTTCAAAAAGGAGTTAATGTCTTAAATGAATAACAATTCTGCGTTCAATATAAACATTTTCCAACTAAAACAACTGACATTGAAACATCTCCCCTCTGTTTTCATACAATAGTTTTTGAAATTTCATATTGATAAACACTGCATAGTAAAATTTACTTTTAACATTCTCAGCTGATTTTACAACATTGTTCTTAAACAATAAAAATGTACATCAGGTTTTATATTGATGCATTTTCATTAAATGCAGTTAAATATTTTCTTATAAATTTTAATTGCTTTTTGAAGCAAAATATATTCACAAACAATATTATTTTTCTTTCACCATGTATCTGCAAAGTACAATATATTATGCATTTCCCCACGACCGTCAAAAATGGCTTTAATATATAAAATTCCACTTTGTATACAATTTTTAAGTCATGGTGTTAATAATTTGTATTGAAAGAGTATGTTGTTCCTATACCTGACTGAGGAACTCATCTCTCTGTAAAGTTTTTATATCTGCATGTAGTTTCGTTTTGGATCTTTAAAAGCTGAAATGTATTTCCACAGAAAGTGGGGAGCTTTAGAAAATGTAAGTTTCTACCTTTTCCAATTACTTAGTATTTTTCTAACTTTTCTCGCTTGCTTCTCCAATTCTTTTCATAGCATTCAATTTTATCATGTCCCAGCTAAATACGAAGTAATTTTATGCAGGTTCTTGTAATTCTCACGACGTGAATGTATAAGTCATTTAAATACATATCTATATACTAAAGTCGGCAATCGTCTCTAATATATTTTTTTTCAAAGCGTTTGAGTCTTTTAACATGTTAGTACACTCATCTGTATTTTAAACAATTTTGATACCATTATTATCATTAGATATAGTCGCTTTTTGGAATGTCAGTTCTTTGATTTCATTATTATCTTTTATTTGTATTGCTAATATTTCACGAATACTAAAGTAGACCGGTCGTGGTAGCTCAGTGGTTAGAGCGTTCGTTTCGTAACGGGGAGTTCGTGAGTTCGAGCCCCGCTCGTGCCATGGCCGCGTCAAACCTAAGACGAAAAAAAAGCAGTGATTGCTCCTTCGCCAAACGCTCGGGATTTAGAAGTGAGAATCACGGGTCTTGTGGATATGACCTTAAAAATGGAGGTCCCGTGCCACAGTAGGCGTTCGCATGTTAAAGAACCCTCACTGCTACGGCCCTGAGCCTTAAGCATAGGTCTAAATTTGTGGCACTTCACCTACAGCTGGTGACGTCTCAATATGAGTGAAAAATTCTCGACGGGACGTAAAACAAACAAACAATCAATCAATAATAAAGTAGATAGTGGACATCCTTGTCGAATTCCTTTTTACTGCACATGATTTTGAAGGTGTGTCTATTATTACGCGTTTTTATCATTCCAATAAATTCGTCTCCAAAATTAAATTTCTGTAAAGTTTTAAACATGAAATCATATTCAATTGAATCAAAGGCTTTTTCAAGGAAGTGCAGTATTCCAGATAAGTTATTTTGTATTTAATATGCAAAAATACCCAAGATTAGTCTTGCATTTCCCCAGTATATCGACCTTTAATATATGCACGTTGCTCACGTCCAATTACTCAACTCTCAACTTGCTATTTTTGGTATCTTTGGTATCATTCCAACAAAACTTTGTAGAATTCTGCTGGTATACCATCTTGTCCTGAAGATTTGTTATTTTTCATGCTATTAACTGCCATTTTGAATAGGTTTCCAGTTCATATTTATTTCCGAGAAGTGTTCCGATTCTATTTTTTTTTTATTTTGCATTTCTATGACTTTTAATTTTTTTACTTCTAGCTGAATGTTTAGAATAGTTTGTACAAAAAATTTTGATGCTTACCTTAACATGTTCCCATTGACTTATAGAGTCATTCATATCACAATTTGCAATTTCTTCTTGTATATATTCTTAATTTTTTGCAGAAAATTTTATCATTTAATGATAACGTTTCTAGATTCCAATAGCCTACAAAGTCCAAATACCATGCCAAGGTGATCTGTTCACCTGGTATTATCTACGTCGCGTGCCTTTCTTGGATATAAATTATGGGAAACGTGAATATTCTGAGATCAAAACATAATCTATTCTGCTATCTATCTATCTATCTATCTATCTATCTATCTATCTATCTATCTATCTATATATATATATATATATATATATATATATATATATACGTTAGTATGATAAAATGGTCAATGTATATGTATTTAATATTACATGGGAGTAATATTAAATGCATTGGATATCTTATCCTACCGACTTACTTTGTTTCATCCAAGCACACTTTTTATATAGAATTAATTACCCTACTGCAAATTATGGAAATATTAGGCCTTTTTGTCCCATAGGATTATGATTGATTTTTTGTAGGACTTAAAATCCTGCCATTCTTCTATTGGATTTTTGTCTTCGGAGACCGATATCTATTATTCTACATAGATACGTAAGTCTAACCTTGGACTATGATATACTGCTAAAAAATCCCACCTCATGCACTTTGATTTTTCTCAAAATATTTATCATAAATTGTAGCAAAATGTCTAGACTTTGTCGTGTTCAGGGTTAAATGTACTGTTTATAGTTTGTCGCGGCCATGGCACGACCGGGACTCGAACTCATGATCTCCCGGTTACGAAACGAACGATCTACCACTGACCTACCGCGACCGGATCCGAATTTATGTGCATCTATAACAAATATTGTGAATACCTTAAAAGCTAATAATGATAAATACATCGTCTAACTGAATATAGTGGGAGCTAAATCAAAATATGCAACAGTTGTCGGTAATAAAGGAATTTCGTTAGCTAATTTGTTCCATTCACAGCGGCCGTAGGAAATGGAAGATCTTCTCTGAAAGCCTTACGAAAAACGTCAGCAAGATCATTTCTGTCGATGACTTGTAAGCCCCTCTCAATTCTATAAACAAATACGGATTCTATGTCAAAGTTTTCAAAGTACTATAGTAGAATAGAGTGAGTCAATGAACGTACTAATTCAAACCTATCAAAATACATTGAATTACGGAAAATTAGTTTGCACCCGCTGAAAATTATGTTTTTCCTTTTGCATATTACTATAAAACAGCCACCGACAAATGCGTTGACTGCCGGAAACATCGAGACTACATCTACAATTCCTTTGAAACTACAAGAACATACTTTCTAATTCTAGTTCTGCTGTGTTTGGATCCACCCCATATTTGAAATAATCTAAATGTCAGCTCTTTAGCTGGGTTTTCCACTTCACACAGATCCCTTTGACTAGCAATGGGAAGGCCCATCTGCACAGCAAATAAACCCGCTTCCTCCAGGGAAAAGCCGGCACATAGAGCCTGTATACTTGACGGATTCAAGACGGAATAAGTCACTGGAAATATAAAAAATAAAATGAATAAAGGTAAATGAGTATTGAAAGTATACGGTGTTACAGTTAGGATGTGAAGTTCATTGTCTATTCTTAATCTATATTAGTGAAACTGCTAAACGGGTTAGTTCATTCAGTTTGTTTCTAGCCTGCGTCGGGTTGGAAAGAATATCACGGACCTGAGTCTTATCATATTTTCTACCTCTTCAAACACCACAACATTAGTTTAAATAAGCCTTAACAGCACGTATATAAATGAAGATTTCATTGACCATAAAATATATAAAATCCTGTAGAAATGTCTTACATTCCGTATTCTTGCTTGCAGCGACCTTTTGGAGTTTTTCATTTTCTTCTTCTTCTTCTATACCCGGATCTATAAAAGATACTTTATCTGTCAAACAAACCTTTCATGACATTAACTTTTATATACCTTATGTGTACTTGCAATGGTGCACGTTTATTAATTAATTATAAAATCCTGTAGAAATGTCTTACATTCCGTATTCTTGCTTGCAGCGACCTTTTGGAGTTTTTCATTTTCTTCTTCTTCTTCTATACCCGGATCTATAAAAGATACTTTATCTGTCAAACAAACCTTGCATGACATTAACTTTTATATACCTTATGTGTACTTGCAATGGTGCACGTTTATTAATTAATTATAAAATCCTGTAGAAATGTCTTACATTCCGTATTCTTGCTTGCAGCGACCTTTTGGAGTTTTTCATTTTCTTCTTCTTCTTCTTTACCCGGATCTATAAAAGATACTTTATCTGTCAAACAAACCTTTCATGACATTAACTTTTATATACCTTATGTGTACTTGCAATGGTGCACGTTTATTAATTAATTATAAAATCCTGTAGAAATGTCTTACATTCCGTATTCTTGCTTGCAGCGACCTTTTGGAGTTTTTCATTTTCTTCTTCCTCTTCTATACCCGGATCTATAAAAGATACTTTATCTGTCAAACAAACCTTTCATGACATTAACTTTTATATACCTTATGTGTACTTGCAATGGTGCACGTTTATTAATTAATTATGTCATAATTAATTATTATGTCATAAAAAGAGCGCCAATACAGACGTTTGACGGTATGTATCGACTGTATTTAATATTACAACGAATAATATTTCATTACCAAGTTCAATAAATATCAAAATACCAAAAAAACCTATTATATTCTCGGCTACATGCATATTATACCTTCACGAATTTATCAAATATGAGCATAAATTCAAAGGGACATGGGCACGATTCTAGCTGAAAATTTTTGAATTTTATTTTTTTTATTTTTCAATTTATGTTGCTACAATGCTTAACTAGGGTATTTCTAATGGATAACCTAAATTTGAATGTCAGTCGTCGAGTTACAAGTGAGCAGTCGCAATTCTTCGTTATGTAAACATGGCTCGCGCCATGTTGTTGTTTACGTATACATTGCGTGATAGAAAATAATCATGTTTAAAATAAAATGAGACGTGACAAACACTGGAAGCTATTTAACTGTGTTCAAAAATAACTTATAAATTAAACACATCCGCTTTAAACGAAACTTTTACTAATATATTTCACCCATGTAAACAAAAACATGACACGGGCCTTGTTTACATAACAAAGAATTGTGAGCTCTCTGTCTCTAATGTAACTCTTCAACATTCATTTAACGTTTTGTTGACCATATGAAATACCTTAATAAGCATTATAAACATTAAAAATGGAAAAATAAAATTTGAAACATTTTCAGCTCGAATCGTGTCCGTACCCCTTCAATATATGAAGTAGGTACTAGTGATGGGAAGTAAGTACTAGTGATGGGACAGTAGGTACTAGTGATAGGACAGTAAGTATTAGTGATGGGACAGTAGGTACTAGTGATAGGACAGTAAGTACTAGTGATGAGACAGTAGGTACTAGTGATAGCACAGTGTGCTAGTGATGGGACGTCGGTTAATTTCCATAATCGATCACCAGCAATGCTGACATCTCCATATGAGTGAAGAATTTTCGAGTGGGGCGTCAATCAATATTTTTCACCTTTTGAAGAAAGGCTTTGAATAACATCTGAACTCAAGATAAAATAGTACATATACCTGAAGAACTTTCACACGGCTGTGGGATTGGTAGCACTTTTGGCACAGGAGAAGGCGCTGTCCAAACAAAGACATTTTGAAACAATTGCTATCTAAAGAAAACCACATTTTTATTTCGTGTTGTATGGCGTTCATGTTTATACAACATCATGACAACTTAAAACGAACAACGCCTCTAGAAACTCGCAGACCGTGCAAATCATACAATTCACTGCACTAGCCAATCAGATACTATGAATTCTGAAAAAGGTAGACCTAGGTGTGAATTCGAGGAATTATTGTAACGTTGGACTTTCATCAGTGAAGATACGGCAAATTCTCAATAAAATATTGATAGCAAAATTAGCCAGGTAACACAAATCTCGATATAATTGTAACCCACGAGGCAATTTCAATACACTTGGAATTTGTTTTTGTATTTGGTTCCATAATGTATAGAAATAACTTGATGTTAGACTTGTTTCATAACTTTCCGTTATTAAAGTATAAAGATATCTTCATCAGAACGGTTTATCGGAACTATTTGGATAATGGACTGATTGTATATTAAATGCAAACTCCAGAGCCTTTTTCCACAGTAGAGGTTTACGTTTCCTTGCCATGCTTCCACTTTTTTTTTATTCCGATGAGCTTTGTTATCTACCTTCATAAATTGATTGGTATTTTTACGTCCCGTCAAGAATTTTTCAATCATATTGAGACGCCACCAGTTGTAGTATAAAACGTAAACGGTACCAAGTTTCATGCACCAGATACGCATTTCGACAAAAAATGTCTCTTCAGTGATGTTCAAGTCAAGAAAGGGGCCTCCGTGGCCGAGTGGTTTAGAGCATCAGGCTCAAATTCACAAGGCCTCTCACTTCTAGTCGGCGCGGGTTCGAATCTCGCTGGCGCCGATATATGTGGGAAAGTTTGCCACTTTACTTTCGGAAGGTCGGTGGTCTCTTCCCGGATACATTGTATCTGGGTTCTCTCCTCCACCAATAAAAACGAGACGCCACCAGATAACTGAAAAATTGTTGAGTGTGGCGGAAAACATTAATCAATCAATCAAAAATGTTGGAAATCCGAAATACGAACAAACTTGGAAGAGCTGAAAGAACCAAAAATACCAAACAGTGGACCAAAATCCGCCAACGGATAAGAGCTATCCTTAATTTTGAAATTAATTTCTTTATTTTATCACAGCAAAGGTATAGTTCCACGAAATTAGATTTATGCTTAGCGCTCAGGGCCGTATCATTGAAGGTTCTTTAACGTGCCAACGCCTGCCGCAAAACGGGGCCTCCGTTTTCAAGGTCATATCCAAAAGACTAGTGATTCTCACTTCTAAATGCCCAGTGTTTGACGAAGGAGCAATCACTATCTATGTTTATGTCTTAGGTTGGCACCTCCCGGTTACGAAGCGACCACTGACCTAGCGCAACTGATGGTCTCCCTACGTCAAAATCTAAAAAAAAAAGATTTTTATTTAGCCACTGATATTTAAAAAGTAATTTATTGCTTAACCTTTTTTTCTCTAATTGACATCATTGTTTGTTTGATTGTTTGTTTTACGTCCCGTCGAGGATTTTTCATTCATATTGAGACGTCACCAGCTGTAGGTGAAGTACCACAAAGTTAGACCTATGCTTAGCGCTCAGGGCCGTTGCAGTGAGGGTTCTTTAACGTGCCAACGCCTACTGTGACACGGGACCTCCGTTTTTATGGTCATATCCGAAAGACCCGTGATTCTCACTTCTAAATGCCGAGCGTTTGGCGAAGGAGCAATCACTACCTACTTTTCGTCTTAGGTTTGACGCGACCATGGCACGAGCGGGGCTCGAACTCACGACCTCCCGGTTACGAATTGACATCATTGAATTGAAATTATTTCATGCTTAAATCACCCTCATAAAGAGCCGAATAATATTAGAGAAAAAAAATCAAAACTTGTAGGCATTTACCTCACTTTTATGCAAACCATTCACAAATCGCGCAAGCTACGCCTACCAATGTGTGCAAACCGTTCACAAATGGGCAGTGTCCCGTTCAGTGTTCATGCAAACCGTTCACAAATGGGCAGTGTCCCGTTCAGTGTTCATGCAAACCGTTCAGCGTTCCGTGCAAGAATTGTTTCGTGCAATTTATGAAGTAGCAAGCTTCAGGTCTGTTAACGATGTTAATTTCAGTTTTCATTATACTGAAGCTAAAATTAACTTATACTTTGATTGCAATGATATTTTGAAAATTGCATTAATTTTTGTTACATACATACTGCAATCATTTCCAAAACCGCGAACAAATGACGTCTCCACATTAGTGAAAAATTCTGGAGAGGGACGTTAAACAATATACAATCAGTCAATCGATCGATCGATTGAACGAATGAAATCTGACAAGGATTTTAATATTTATTTTAACTATCAAACACTGAATTCTTTTAGATATTACAAAGTTCATAACTATCAATTTAGCTACACGCAAGATACATACATGTATATGTACAGTACATATGTACCAGAGATTGGCGGATTAAACCTACATGTGTGTGTATGTTCCATTTAATAAAATTAGTTTGTTGTAAAGAAAGATCTGTTGATTTCTTGAAAGTTCAGTTGTTTTGTACAGAACATTATACAAATTCTGACACTGTACGGTCAATACGATGTTTTGACTACCTGTGAAATTCAATATTCCTCACATCAGGAAGTCGTATATTTACTGCTAAAGCATCGTATTTACGGAGAAAATGTCAATTATTGTTTTAGTGATTTATTATATCATTGAATAATTTGACGCATCGAAATTGGCCACTGGAGCCTACAAGACAATGCCTGGTCGGTACACAGCTAGACTTAAAGATGTAGTCAAAAGTGATAAAAGACGTGAGTTTGCATTTATTGTATGACTTGATAAGTTAAAACACAGAAACCGCCAACTAATTAACATGTAGAACTTACATAATAATAACAGATCAATCATCTTCAGATCGGGTTCGATGTTATCATAATTCAACAATTGTTACTCCAGTTCGTGACAGAAGTCCCTCTTTCTTTACAACTACGTGTATAGTGCAAAATAGGCAAAATAAAGTAGATACAGAAGACCAGAAGACATTGATCAATTTGAAATTCCCAGTTTATTGTTGGGATGATTTTGGAGAAATCAAATGTTATATATTCACCATGACGGCACGTTCTACAGGTTGTTGGATGTATCAGGTGAAAAGCACGGAGTGATTCTATTATATAATGTATAATGGAACAATCCTGTAACCCGTGTTTCACGAATTTGAAATATATTTTTCATTTCTCTGACTAATTATTTATGAGTTGACAATTTATGTATGTGATCATTCGCTATATAAGACTGGCCATCCACTGAACTTCATTTTTCGTATATCATCACGATATAGATACAGCGTTATCAATAGATCATTTTGTAGACATTTTGACATATTCTCATGACGGAAGGACGGTAACTTCCGATTGATTCTCATGACGGAAGGACGGTAACTTCCGATTGATTCTCATCACAGAAGGACGGTAACTTCCGATTGATTCTCATGACGGAAGGACGGTAAATTCCGATTGATTCTCATCACGGAAGGACGATAACTTCCGATTGATTCTCATAACGGAAGGACGGTAACTTCCGATTGATTCTCATCACAGAAGGACGATAACTTCCGATTGCTTCTCATCACAGAAGGACGGTAACTTCCGATTGATTCTCATCAGAGAAGGACGATAACTTCCGATTGATTCTCATCACAGAAGGACGGTAACTTCCGATTGCTTCTCATCACAGAAGGACGGTAAATTCCGATTGATTCTCATCACAGAAGGACGGTAAATTCCGATTGATTCTCATCACAGAAGGACGGTAACTTCTGATTGATCCGATTGATTCTCATCACAGAAGGACGGTAACTTCCGATTGCTTCTCATCACAGAAGGACGGTAACTTCCGATTGATTCTCATCACAGAAGGACGGTAACTTCCGATTGATTCTCATCACAGAAGGACGGTAACTTCCGATTGATTCTCATCACAGAAGGACGGTAAATGCCGATTGATTCTCATCACAGAAGGACGGTAACTTCCGATTGATTCTCATCATAGAAGGACGGTAACTTCCGATTGCTTCTCATCACAGAAGGACGGTAACGTCCGATTGATTCTCATCACAGAAGGACGGTAACTTCCGATTGATCCGATTGATTCTCATCACAGAAGGACGGTAACTTCCGATTGATTCTCATCACAGAAGGACGGTAACTTCCGATTGATTCTCATCACAGAAGGACGGTAACTTCCGATTGATCCGATTGATTCTCATCACAGAAGGACGGTAACTTCCGATTGATTCTCATCACAGAAGGACGGTAAATGCCGATTGATTCTCATCACAGAAGGACGGTAACTTCCGATTGATTACGAAAGAAGGCTGTGGTCACTCGTAGGTTTCTCTTCTCAATCATCATTTCTGTGATTGGATTATTCGATTATTTATGTCATCGAATTTTACGACCCTTCAAGGATATTTCACTCATTTTACAAACGTCTAGTATGTACAGCTTTATTTTATGATATTACTTGAAAAACATCAAGGTATGAAATTACACTTTTTCTTAGTTTTAAACGTTCGATAAAACTAGTGGCCACTTCTTGTGACATTTTACTTATTCCACAAATAAAGAGTACGTTGGAGAACATACTAGACAATGCATTTTCCCACAGATATAGCAATGGTCTGATTGACTGATTGTTGTTTTCCGCCACACTCAACATTTTTTCGGTTATCTGGTGGCGTCCAGTTTTTATTGGGGGAGGAGAGAACCCTGATACAATGTACTCAGGAAAAGACCACCGACCTTCCGAAAACTTTCTCACATATATCGGCGCGAGTGATTCAAACCCTCGCCGACTAGAGGTGAGAGGCCTTGTGATTTTGAACGCGATGATCTAACCATTCGGCCACGGAGGCCCCCTTATGGCAATGGTAGAAAGAAAAGCAAACGGCATTGTAGCATTTCACCATTTGCTCAATGTTTTGCAAATAAAAATAAATCGCATAACCTAACCATCGCACGGGATATTGCCAGAGAGATGAGAGATATGTGATACAAAATGTACATTAAACAAAATATATAGGAGCATAAAGTGTACGTACGTGTCGGGCTCCTCAAATTTACGCCCATCGTTGTAAAATGACTGTATTCTATTCTCTCTAATTTTTGCATCGTCTTCTGTTGAGAGTTAAAACATCCCAGCATTCTCTTTGTTACTACAACTTCTTCTTGATACGTCACACTTTTCCCTTTACTTATTTGTAATGTTATGTTTGGTGTTTTATGTTCCATTGTTACAAGTCGAGAAATAATGCTGTTATTGTTTCGCTTCTTGAGGAATTCCAATTGTATATACGTTTCTGCTTCATCAGTTTGAATAGTACCCTCAAAACACATCTGTAAAAACATTGATAAACCGGAAATAGGATAACTTAGAAGGTCCGCACATTCCATAACTTTTTGTTTTGCTTCCAAATTAACATGGTTGATGCCTCTATAATGGCAATACCTGACATATATAATAATTTGTGTAACATTATTTAATTTCACCAAAGAGAAAAGGAATAAGTAGAAATTTTTACTTCGTTCTTGACAATTATTTGTGTAAGCATAATAAAATAAATCAATGCGCGCGCCTTCTTCAAGTCGGAAAGAAAACGATGACATCCATAAATTTGACATCCAAGTCCATTGACTGTAGATATAGGAGTAAGAAATATCAGACTGATTGATTATATATTGTGTAACGTCCCACTCGGGAATTTTTCACTCATATGGAGACGTCACCATTGCCGGTGAAGGGCTGCAAAATTTAGGCCTCTGCTCGGCGCTTATGGCCTTTGAGCAGGGAGGGATCTTTATCGTGCCACACCTGCTGTGACATGGGACCTCGGTTTTTGCGATATCATTTGAAGGACCGCCCCATTTGGTCGCTTCTTACGACAAGCAAGGGTTACTGAGGATCTATTCTAACCAGGATCCCCACGGAGCTGTCAGTCTGAATTCATTACACTAGACCACGTGTAAAACACTAAAGGGTAGTTAGATATGCACAGATACAAGAATTGTGGGTGAGAGGAATTGCACTTGGTGTGATTATAAGACAGTCACATGATCATCACTCGGCTAGTTTCGTAAATTTTGAAAGTGTGTAAAATAACAGGTATTAATTCATTTTAACCTATCAAATTTCTATAACCGTTTTTTCCCCCAATGCATATTAAATAGAGATTTTGTTTCAATTTGTCCATAGAGTACCGTATAAATGATGTCTCCATAAACATTGGGGCATATTTACGTGTAACTGTAAGAACGCCAAATATTCAATACCAGAGTGGAATTTTTATTTTGAAGATGCCTAGAAATCATATAATGCTTAGGTTCAGATACAGTATCAAGCTATGTGGTGAAAATATCTTTATTTCCATTTACGGATAGAATATTTCCTACCTGAAAGACCTCCCCATATCTAATATTAAACACAGCTGATACTTCCGGCGCTTCGTATCCCTCGTTTTCCCAGTGCTTCTTTCTTTCTGCTAATTTCTTTTGAGATGAAATCTCAATCACGACAGCAAAATTAGTCTACAATTTAGAATGATATAAACAATAATAATTATAATCCACTGGCTAAGGTGACTTGCCACTAAATTGTCAGCTTTATCATCTGGTGTTATTTCACTATATATTTTGGGGTATCAAGATAACAAAAACACGTTCTTACATTATCCTCCCACTTGGTCATGACAAAGAAGTGGATCTTCCTGGTCCCCCTCCGTGTTTGAAGTATTGCATCAACAACCTTTGGACGTTCTTTATCAGCAAGTATTTTCTTCGTTGCTGCATAACTGCATCGAAACGACGTAGATTTGCATAAAATGCATATATGCAGGACAACAAATTAATCAGGACTTTTCTTATCAATAATTAGATAAATATTATTGAATAATTAGATAAATGTTATTGAATAATCAGATAAATGTTATTTAATAATTAGATAACTTATTGACTAATTAGATAACTGTTATTGAACGATTATTGAATAATTAGATAACTGTTATTGAATAATTAGATAATTGTTATTGAATAATTAGATAAATGTTATTGAATAATTAGATAAATGTTATTGAATAATTAGATAATTTTTATTGAATAATTAGATAAATGTTATTGAATAATTAGATAAATGTTATTGAAGAGTAGATTACAGTACACAAATTATTCCAAAATTTTACATGTTTCTATTATATATTGCGCTCCGGAAACGTTTTGCATAAGCTGTCTAAGAAGGAATAGAAATTTATAAGAATCCGAAGAATCCATAATCTCAGAAATAAATTTGAAAGGAATGGTATTAGGGAAAAATGTGTGCAAGCCATTGTGCGTGTGTGTTAGTTAAACAAAGCAACAACTAAAGTAAAGACGAGATGGAAAATGAGTCTTCAGTGCTTAATGCAGAGTATACAAAGTTCCTCATGAAATGAAATATGATTATGTATGAAATTAATTTAATTTTTGAAAAATACATGGGGTATACACTGCAACGCTTCACGCCGGTGTAAACTACGAAGCGCGTTAGCTCTTCATGAAAGTATACCAGCATCAAACGTCCCAGTTCAAACCTTCAAAAATGAAGTTTATATCTGGGCCTCCGTGGCCGAGCGGTTAGACCATTGCGCTCAAATTCACAAGGCCTCTCACCTCTAGTCAGCGCAGGTTTGGTTCTCGCCACCCCATGGGGATCCGGGTTAGAATAGATTCTCAGTACCCCTTTGCTTGTAATTGGCTAATAAATTGGGCGGTCCTTCGGACGAGACCGCAAAAACCGAGGTCCCGTGTCACAGCAGGTGTGGCACGTAAAAGATCTCTCCCTAATCAAAGGCCATAAGCGCCGAGAATAGGCCTAAATTTGCAGCCCTTTACCGATAATCATTTGCCACCAAGGTGAAAAAGAAAATATCGAAACTTACTGCACATTCAAAGGACACCATCTCCCAAAAGATGACTTGGATACTGCATAAATTGGAAAAGTAGTTCTGAGAACCAGGACATTTACAACTTCCTGTCGGTCCATAACGTGAAAATGATTGATTAATTGATTATATATTGTTTAACGTCCCGTTCGAGAATTTTCCACTCATATGGAGACCTCACCATTGCCGTGGAAATTCTGAAACTTTATTACTAATCTCTATAGGACACCACCAATTATCTTTCAAAATATGATATACACCAGGGTAACAGCTTGTTTGGAAAGTGCGGGTATGATAATCAGAAATATTCTTCAAAGTATTATTTGCACTGAATGGTAAATCGTCTTAAAATCTTTTGCAAAATGCTCAGTCAGTTTATCATGGGGAGGACTTATTGTATTCTGAAAACATAATACGAACTCATTATCATATTAAGCCAATGCAAATATCCTATTATGAAACGTGCAGTAATCATTTTTCGTGAAATGGACACATTTACATTTGAACAGTACGGCACGTGCGTCCAATGTTATCCACATGGCATTTCGTGTAGCGCAGTTCAAATTAAATATGTCGGTAAATTACATGGAATTAAGAAACAGTAATCAACTTTACATGTCTTTTAAAATCGCTTATTTTATGCACATGCTTATACACGTTATTTGTCAAAACATCTTTATACATGACAAGAACTTACTTCCAAACACGGTTGTGCTTTGAACAGCTCCACAACGGAAGTTATTCGTAGCACTACTCTTTCGACGGGTTTGTCGACTTGAAAAGCTCCTCCGTGATAGACACAGGTAATCCCAGCTGTAGGGCTAGGAAAGTGGCTTCATCCAATGAAAGCTATCTACAGTGCGATATATTGCTGGAGGAATTCAACGCAGAATAGGATACTACAAAGAAGAAATTGCTAAAATTAGTCTTTTCCGCACAATCCGCTATATACAAAACCGTGCAATATATTATTTTAGCAATGGGAAAGTTTAATTTATATATATATATATATATATATATATATATATATATATATATATATATATGTATATAATCACTTTTTAAGAACTGCTTCGAAAACGGGAGGCCCGGATTCGAGCCGTTTAAACCTAAGATCCTAGTAGCTATTTACTGTTCCTTTCTCAAGCGCCCGGTATGAAAAGTGAAAGTAACGGGTCGCTCGTTTCTAACCTTAAAAACTTAGGTCCTGCGTTGCGGTAGACATGGCCACATTAAGAACATTCACTATCATGTTTAGGTCAAAATTTGTGGCACTTCACCTTCAACTTGTGACGTCTCTACATGAGTGGAAAATTCTCGACGCGTGGTTGTAGCGAATGTTTGCAAATTTGTCAATCGCACATTCCGATATATACAAAACCGTGCAACACATTTTTTAACAATGGGGAAGTTTTATAATACACCCCTAAAGCCCCGGGGTTACAGAAATCCTGAAAATTTGCAATTCATGTTCCATTGTCCTAAAGATGCGTCATACCAAATTTCATTGATTGATTATATATTGTTCAACGTCCCGCTCGAGAATCTTTCACTCATATGGGGACGATGTCACCATTGCCGGTGAAGAGCTGCAGATTTAGGCTTATGCTCGGCGCTTATGGCCTTTGAGCAGGAAGGGATCTTTATCATGCCACACCTGCTCTGACACGGGAACTTGGGTTTTGCTGTCTCATCCAACGGACCGCCCCAATTAGTCGCCTCTTACGACTAACAAGGGGGACTATTCTAACCCGAGTTCTCACGGGATACTAAATTTGAAAAGAACTGGAACGGTAATATCAAGAAGTTACAAAAGTTCAATTGTTAAAGCACGACGCACGACCGACGACGACGGACAAAGAACATAGATATATAGTACACATGAGTGACTTAACTGACCTAGGATATGGTTTGGTTGCAAGGTCAAGCACCATATTTTGTTGTTGTTTTTTTTAACTTTATCTGATATGAAGAACAGTTATGTGTTTGTGATGCTCCCAAATATGGGTTTTGATGTACAAGTTCTCCGAACTTCAATAAGGCTATTTGGTTCACAGTGATCAGAACTATTCATTAAGACATAATCAGTTATCATGAGGTTATATCTGACTCAATACTCACCCATTTAGGTCAAACTAAGCTGGGAAAAAGATAGCACCTCTCATTACCACGAAAGAAAGTCCCAGCGAATGTAGTTACTTTTACTGAATACGCAAACTATTTACTGAATATGGCGGAAAAGGTCTTGCATCTAGATGTAAGAAGTTTTCTGTCGCCAAAGGACGTAAATCTTTTGACACAACGAAATATAAATGTTTGTTTTTGTGTTAAGGTTAGTTCAAGGTCATGGCGTATTCATTGAGTAGACCCTCATATTATGTAAGGGCAGGCATTACAAAGTTTTTCCAATTGTGCAACATAAACATTTTGTATCGATATATTTGTGGGGAGTTTTTGGTTTGAATGTTTGTTTTGCAAAGCCGAACTACAATATAGTAAATATGCACAGGCTAATAAGAATATAGACTGAATCCTATGATTATAGTTGTTATCCAACACGGGTTATGTATATCACCGCGGGTTTTGGATGATATTACTTCCGAATAAAGGCGCCAGATCCTTAAATTCAAATTTACTAACAAAGAACGTGTTGCTCAACATAAGCAAAATTCATCGTCATTAAAAATTGCAGTCTTGTATTCCAGAATATTTCAAGTTCAATTCTACACCTTTATACTTCCACTGTTGCATTCAAACTGTTTAAGCTACTAACAAACTTTGAGTGCCTAGATATAGAACATCTTCTACTTAATCCACCTACGTGTTCTTCTTTTTCGTCTACTTTTAAGTATAGTCCAGCTGGAGATGTCATTACTCGTAATGTCGATATAGTTAAAAATGAAGACCTAAAACCACTTATTTTAAAAAGTCTTAAAATCAGAGAACCTCGGATTTTCAATTACCGACAGAACTTCGTCTCTATTATGAATTCTGTAGAAGATTATGCCAGACGATGGGCTACATCTGAAAAAGAGCTTGATACCTTGACAGTATGGATAAAAAGTATAAGAGGAATATCAAATGCCGTATTAGACATGCCAAAACAAAAATGCGTACCATCTATCATTCTGAGTTTAATAAACCAGAAGTGATAAAGAGTTTGACAGATTACTTGAGGGATATGATTTGGTTCCAATTGACAAAGCTTGTAACAACATTGTATTTGTTTTGTAAGGCTAATTTTTACAACTGCATTATAAACGAACGTGACATTAATTCCACATGCAGTAATCACGCTTATACTCCAACTACCCTTTCTATGTACATTTAGCAATAATCCATTATCACCTGCATATGTTGTTTATATCTCGCAACTTATTCGATACACAAGACCTTGTTCTACATATGATCAGTTTTTAAATCGAGACAAGCCCCTGACAAACAAGTTGATATTACAGGGGTTTGTATAGCCTCGTCTAGAGTTAGCATTTCGCAAATTTTATGGTCGTTATAACGATCTAGTTTATCAGTATAACCTTCCATTAGGTCAAATGCTGTTTGAGGTGTTTCATACCAATTGTTAGGCCCTTCTTGGCAAACTAATTCTGACTACGGATTACTCGTTTACCTAATGAAGATATAGGACTCACGGCGGGTGTGACCGGTCGATAGGGGATGCTTATTCCTCATATGCATCTGATCTCTGGTATGTCCATGGGTCCGTGTTTGCCCATCTCTCTGATTTATATTTTCTATACGATTATGAGATTGAATACTGATTGTTATCTTAGCCTTTTCATATAAACCAAGCCGTACCGAATTACCTCTGATAATTCTAGAAAATGGCAAATTGATCATTATTTCTACCATACCTCCAGTGCATAGATATTTTGGATTTCTTTTTTAAATAGCACTGATAAAATAATCATTTATAAAAGACAAGTTCTACATCTTATAAAGATGTCAATATATCGGTCATATAATGTTCTTCCAAGTGTAGGGGCCTTCTTGGCCGAGTGGTTAGAGCATAGCGCTCAAAATCACATGGCCTCTCACCTCTAGTCGGTGAGGGTTCGAATCTCGCTTGCGCCGGTATATGTGAGAAAGTTTGCCAGTTTACTTTCGGAAGGTCGGTGGTCTCTTCCTGGGTGCATTGTATCAGGGTTCTCTCCTCCACCAATAAAAACTGGACGCCACCAGATGAGTGAAAAATTTTCAACGAGACGTAAAACAAACAAGCAAACAAGTTACAGATAATTTATGATCTGTATTCTCATAAATGTCTTATATATCAAGAGGAAACATGCATTTAGGAAGAAAAATTAAGTAAAATACACAAACCTGTATAGAAACAAATTATACTGGTGTTTATACAGGTGAATTCGAGCTAGAAATATGAGCGTGTGCGGCCTAACTATCGGAGCTATACGAACTATGTAATATAAACTGCATAAATATGAACCACGATGATAGAAATGGGTTTTTACATTTTTGTAGGTTTTTTGTAAATTTCAACCCCAGGGCCCTAGATTTAACAAATCCTATTTAAAATTATTCTTTAGATCAAAATCTATCAAAATACCATAGTTTTTATTAGGGGCAGGCCTGTCCTGAAGGACTTCTAGGCTAAAATTCATGCAAAAATAGGCGTTTGTACTAAGAAAATGCTGTTTTAGTCAACTTTGAAGGTTAATTTAAAAATTGCTAATACGAAATTTTAGGTTCAAAATGCGAATTTGAAAAATATATACGGTGGAAAAAAAAAGAGCATTGATTTTCAAAAGTGAATTTCTGCGGGAAATCGTTCTCTCCTATTGGTGAATTCTTTTGATGTTCCGAATACATCCTTTATTGGCTAAGAGGTTTGATTCTGGCTTATCAGACTAAGAGTTTATTTTTAGTATCGCATTATTTGTCAGCCCTATTAAATGAGCTGTAGACACTCTGTTGGGGACAAGGTTCGCATTTTATTACAACTCCGTTTTCCTTTCTATTTCTACGTAGAGTTGTGTTTTTCAACATACAGTAACACTAACGAAGTGTTAGGAAACGGTCTTTAGAAAAGGCTAAGAT
This sequence comes from Ostrea denselamellosa, assembly GCA_024699665.1. Lineage (NCBI taxonomy): Eukaryota > Metazoa > Mollusca > Bivalvia > Ostreida > Ostreidae > Ostrea > Ostrea denselamellosa. The sequence goes on along the minus strand of JAMZEH010000065.1, from coordinate 3,031,109 downwards.
AACCAACAGTATTCGATCTCGTAATTCCTATAGAAAATACAAATTAGAGAGATGGTCAAACATGGACCCCTGGACATACCCGAGCTGAGATCAGGTGCCCAGGAGGAGTAAGCATTCCCTGTTGACCTGTCACACCCGCCGTAAGCCCTACATCCCTATCAGGTAAACGGAGCAATCCGTAGTCAGAATCAGTGTGCCAGGAACGGCCTAACAATTGGTATGAAACACGTCAGACAGAATTTGGAAAGTTGTATTGGCAAACTAGATCGTTATAACGGCCATAAAATTTGCCAAATGCCGACATTAGAAGAGACCGTAGAAACCCTTGTAGAGGTTAGGTTTTTCTTGTTAAAATGTAGATGCCCTAGCGGAGTCAAGGTTTATTTTAATTCAGGTAGTTATCCCTAACCTTAGGATTTTTGGTTGGAGTTTTTATTTTATTTTCAGGCTATTTCAGCGTTTATTTTAAGCCTTGCACTGTATTACTTTGATGTGTTTGGAAGCTCGTTTACGTAATAGCACGGTATTTTGACTATGCCATTAGCTAATCTTAAGCCATATTTACTTATGCTGTAATAAATTCGTAAAATGTCCTGGTCCTTTTATCTAATAGAATAAGATGTTGAACGTTATCTGGAAATCAAAACCGAACACGAGTACAATACGGAGACTGTATCTCAGGATTTGCGTAGAATAATAGGTTCTTCAGATCCCAATTACTATTGATAGTGAGTGCTTGTAGAAAAGAAGATAGAACTTGTACTTTTAGGGAAACTATTTTAGTCCCAGTACACACAGAGTTCCCGTGAGGTTTTTGTTGTCTTGTACATACTGTTCACAGAAAACTGGACAGTTACAAACAATGAACTCATTTAATCTAAATACTACTTGTAGCTCATAAACATAAAGCAGGCCAAACATTCCATGGAATTTTACATTTGTCTTTTCTAAACAAGAGACCCACGAGTCTTATCGAACACCCGAGTATCATACCCCATACAGGGAGTTTCAGATTCCCATATTAGCCTCAATATGGAGTCTTCTGTACACATGTTTATGATCGTTCAACATACATTTTCATTATGTGACCACATTAGCCCTGCACAAGGGTCTGATATCATAATAATGCAGTTAGTTTTTCTCAAATATATGTGGGAGTAGAGAAGATTTTCTAAGATTTAATACTATTTCACTGTATACCATATTGCCCTCACGATAGGGTCTGAACGCCTGACTCGGGAGTCATGAATTACATAGTTTAGGTAGAGAGCTTCATGGACAGCATAAACTTGCGATTAGTTTTACTCAAATATATATGGGAGTAGAGGAGGAGATTTTCTAAGGTTTAATATGTATTTTCACTATATAGCCATATTGGTCCCACCCTAGGGCCTGAATCCCTGGCCCAGGAGCCACGGATTTCACAATTTAGGTACAGAGCTTGACATACATCATTATCATGCATATAGTTTTTCTCAAATTTATATGAAAGTAGAGAAAAATATATTCTAAGATTTAATACATTTTCATTATATAGCCATATTGGCCACACCCTAGGTCCTGAAATCTGACCTTGGGGCCATGAATTTCACAATTTAGACAGAGGGCTTCATGGACATCATAACCATGCATTTAGTTTTCCTTCCACATGTGTAGGGATAGAGAAAAAAAATGCTTTTTAGCATATTTAGCCCTGCCTATGAGGCCCCAGAAGTGGTAAGATAATACATTTCACAATTTATATTCCTCTTGTCCTAGAGATGCTTTACACCAAAAAGGTACCAACTGACCTTGTGGTTTTCAAAAAGAAGTTAAAAATGTAAAATTCTTAATGGACGACGACGGACGAGTACCAACGACGATAGGTCACCTGAGTGACATAAAAAATCGAATACCGGAAATATGGAAGATATATAATCTTTAATGAAATTGATGAAAATATTTTATTTTGTGATATAAAAAAAACCCCAAGAAATTCCAAGAATTAATAGACAAGAAAACCCCGTGGGGATCTGGGTTATTAGAATAGATCCTCAGTACCCTTTGCTTGTCGTAAGAGGCGACTAAATGGGGCGGTCCTTCGCACGAGACCGCAAAAACCGAGGTCCCGTGTCACAGCAGGTGTGGCACGCAAAAGAACCCCCCCCCCCCCCCCCCCCTTGCTCAAAGGTTAAGCGCCGAGCATAGGCCTAAATTTTACCCCCATTTAGCTGCCTCTTCAAAACAACGAAATTTGTTTCAGACTTTTTGTAATCAGAAAGTGATTCGTCTACTTTGGGGTTTAGAAATTTCTATGACGGTATTTCAGAACGTGTTGAGGATTTGCTTTTACACTCTACATTTGCAGAGCTGTTATATTTTGGAAACTTTTTTGTATACGATAGCTGATCATAATTAGAACGAACAGAGATAGAAAATTGGAAAATCCCGTGAAAATCAATCCCTGCTCAAAGACCATAAACACCGAGCATACACCTAATGTTGCAGCCCTTCACCGGCAATGGTGACGTCTCCATATGAGTGAAAGATTCTCGAGCAAGACGTTAAACAATATTTAATCAATCAATCAATCAATCGACACGAAACCATGATTTTTTCCAACTAAAACAACTGCTTCTACAGCACCTCAGTATCGATGTGGTGTAATACTAAAATTGAGTTTTCGATACGGTCCTATTGTATGCAGAATCTTAACAGGTTATGAAGTCAAGAATATTTCGTAAGGAACTGGTATAAAAATTTGTAAATATACACCATTTTCGTTGTTTGAATTTCAATGACGATTGAACGGCTAATGTAGTACGACAATTTAATTGACATCTCCATTGATAAATATGGGGAGTTTGGGAGTCCACACATCCATCACGTCAACATCCCAGTCACATTCTATGGTTTGTTGATTTGTGTAACATCCAATTCAAAAATCGTTCACACATACTGAGTTTTGAGAAATACAGGTTTTTCGGATGTCACCTTAAAAACGCTGTAGATACTTCGTCTACAGCTGGTGACTGTATCAACATGAACGAAAACTTCTCGACGGGACGTAAAACAAATCAACACACAAACATAAGGAGATATCACCAATAGTACGTGAAGTACATCAAATCCAGACCTATACATGGTGATTGTAGCAGTGAATTCCGACAAAGGTCCTCGACATTTACGGTTTCCTCTGAAAGACCTGTGTTTCTAAATGTCAAGTGTATGGTAAAGGAGCAGTAACTATACATGTTTGTTTAAGTCTTAAAAAGGACGGGGTTAATACACCAGCGGGGTTCAAACTCACTAACTCCTGGTCACGAGTACACCAGCGGGGTTCAAACTCACTAACCCTTGGTCACGAGTACACCAGCGGGGTTCAAACTCACTAACTCCTGGTCACGAGTACACCAGCGGGGTTCAAACTCACTAACTCCTGGTCACGAGTACACCAGCGGGGTTCAAACTCACTCACTAACTCCTCGTCTCGAGTACACCAGCGGGGTTCAAACTCACTAACTCCTGGTCACGAGTACACCAGCGGGGTTCAAACTCACCAACTCCTGGTCACGATTTTTTTTTACTTTATCAACTTTTGAAGAATTCACTTTAAGAATTAATCCCTGAAACATTATTACTGTTTGAAAATTTAAATGATCCGAGGTCAGATTATCATAACCTGTAACACAGTTGTAGTGAAATCTCTATCAAGGAAAGGAAGGGGTACAGATTGTAACATACTGTTAATATAATGTGTTAAAAAGGTGAAATTGAGCAATTTGTTTTCATAATGTACATTAATACAACAATTATATCTTATAGTGTCATTTTACAGTATATGGCTATATAACATATACGAAATGTGATCAACATGAAGTATGCGGATAAAATGCATCACTTCCTTTTATTTGAATGAAATGATTTTCAAAATATAAACTTCAACTCGGTATCGAAATGCAAACAGACGTGCTGCAAAGTAAAGGAAATAGTGCATGAGTCTACGAATGGCTAAAGATGACAAATTAAAACACACGTGTAGTGCTTGAAACAAAACTTACACTACCGTTATCCTCTCGCTCTGTAAAGCAAAAAAATAAAATATCCAACACAAATTAAAATAATAAAATAGCAAGACATTTTACAACGGAAATTAAATATCACATCTACAAGCAGCTGTTCGCAATGTACCCGTAAATGTGTGTCTCTATTAGCAGAAATATATTACATCAATATGAATACTTTTGAAAATTGAAAAATTCAATTCAACGGGGAAATCGAAAGCTTCATAGCACATGGATATGGTGAAATATGATAATGATATTTGTTATTCGAATTGTCATTTTATAGAGGATTAACATTGTATAATTCCATTCCGTGAAGTTCCTATGTTTTCTTATCTTCATCGTTGGCAATCACCTCCTCAACAATGGAATTTACGTCACTTTTGTCCACAACTGGTGCTTCAGAAGACTGTCTTTCATGCTCAGTACCCTCGTAAACCTTGGAATCGACAGAGGTATCAAATATCTCATTCGTTACAACAGCCTTTGGCATCATTGTGATAGTCTTTCCGACTTCTGGCGGAATAATCAAAGGCACAAGATCGTGACGATCAATGACCTCTAGCGCTTTTTTGATGTTATATTTCTGGGAAAAATGAGGGCGTTTACCTCGGTATTGTCTGAGCATCCACACAGCGCCAAAAGTCATACTCATATACTTTTCAATATCTTCGTTCGGCAGACCTAAGTTCTTCCCAAAAATTCGTGCTTCTTCATCATTCAGCTGACGTGCAATGTTTGTAAGGTTTTTCATATCCATGCCTGGTACAAAGCCTTGAAAACCGAAATAGGTGTTAATATTGACGTATAAAACATGCAACATGAAATTAAGCTTCAAAGAGAAATTATATATCTAAATGTAACGAAACAATTTGATACACAATGACACCAAATTGATGTATAAGCATATAGATACAAACTTGGATTATCTAATTCTGTTTTCTCGATGAATTCTTCCAATTTCTTCTCCTCCTTAAGACTTTGCAGCTGAATGTCAGTGGCTACAAAATCAGAATAAAGAATACTGAAACGATAATTAATTGTGGCTCAATGAATGTGGTCACGCATATATTTGTGTATGTTACATTCACTTTCCGTATCAGTTAGACATTAAATATTAACTAAAAACTCTTTACTGCATGCAATAGAAATACGTTCATCCACAACCGAATCTGTGAAATATTCTCTGTTATCACACATTTTTATTTCATTTCATTTAATCTGTTCCAGAATAAAGTGTTTATCGATACCTGTTTTCAACATTCTGTCAATGAACATGGAATTTACCAGACGAGAGGGACAGAAAGTTTCGATATTTTACGAGGACGAATATAAGATTATGGACACAATTTGAACAGAAAATTTCTAATTTTATTTCCCCCTTTTTAATATTTCTAATGGTCAGCAAAAATCTGAATGTCAGTTGTTAAGTTACAAGTGAGATGTAACACACAATTCTTTGTAATGTAAACAAGACTCGTGTCATGTAAAAATTGAACATTGATTTATATTCAATGACAAATATTCTTCAGTCATTTATAAATTTGTTTTGCAACATATATTAATTTTCTATGATCCAAAACTTCAATTATCAGTTGTCGACTTTATTTTTATGTTAAGTGCAGGCTTAAGTGAGATGTGAACGACTTTTCGCATGATCATTTATTACGTATGAAAGTATATTGCAGAATAACAACTGCTGCATTCCTTTGATCTAGTAGAATGGTGTTTACACCATTGTCTATATTACGATATATGCGAAAGTACTTCCAGTGTAAAAATGACAGTTGAAAATGCCACTATTATTCAAAGGACATTCATTGTTATATAATGATATTTCACTTCTGAAAATGTAATAAAAATTCTTATTTTATGTTTTGGTAAATGAACATCTGCGGAATATGGAAAGAGTTACATAGTAGAATTGACGAACTCCTTGTGTGAATGAAAACTTTTCGAATAAAATAAGACAAATAAAAGCAATTTCCTCACGTTCCCGCATTGGTTTTGGTGGTGGAGGAAGTTTGACGCCGAAGAAAAACTCAGCCAGCTCCTCCAACTCAATTTTCACTTTATCTATGACAATTGTCTTTTCTTTCACTATACAGGAAAACCCTGAGTCGGCCATCTTTTGTTCTACCTGGATTGCGGTATGGTGCACCTTCTGAATTTTGACTTTTCCCTGGGGTTTGTTGGTATTCAATACTATCATGTCAACGACGGAGTATGTGTATCCTGTTAAAACATCTTGACGAATGAGAAACTTGATTTTCAAAACGAATCCAAGTTATCAAACCAATGCTGTGAATTTCATCGAACAATTTCCTTAACAGCACATTCCTAACATTAATGCACGATGGCTAGACCAAACACCACTGGCAAACTGATAGAATAAGATTGTGTTAAGAATGCAAAACAAAATTATTACCCTTTTTGCCAACAAAATCCATTTCGACTGAATCACTGCTGTTGTCGTTCCTATCTTTGTCGTTCTCATCATTTTCGGTGTCCACATCTGCTTCATCGGCATTGCTGTTCGTCTCATTAGAGATCTTCCTGCAATTCCCTTTAAACGACAACTGATGGGGTATTTGAATTAATAATTATAACTTTGCAGACATCTTTCAAGCATATCAATTTTTTGTAGAAAATTATAAGATCTGTTTTCTGAAATCAAACAGTGACAAGAAGTACCCTTTTGGGAAAAATGGTAACTAACAGTATTCAATCTCGTAATTCCGAAAGCAAATACAAATCAGAGAAATGGGCAAAAACGGACCCCTGGACATATCAGAGGTGGGATCAGATACCTAGGAGGAGTAAGCATCTCCTGTCGGGCGGTCACACTCGATGTGAGCCCTATATCCCGATTAGATAAACCTAGTAATCCGTAGTCAGAATCAGTGTCAGATATCGCGAATACACATGTTTTGGTTTTCATATGGAACACTTCTGCTTTGTAAATGAAGAGATAATCTTAGCCAAACAACTTTTCGTTAAGTATCCAGCGAACAAGACTCAATGTTTGACATATATTCAAGCAAAAGAAACTGATATGGATGGGAAGGAAACATTAAGTATTTATACATATTCGCGGCTAGAACCACCATTCGCTAACTTATTGAAATGAAGACGACACCGTAAAACAGTACAAAAGTCGTAAAACTGCCAAAATTTACCTTAAATGTTTGGTTTTCGTCAATGATAAAAATTCCCTTAGGGCCATCTATTGTTTCACAACCTTCATTTTCCCACTTTGGTTTGCTCTTTCGCAATTTTTTAGGGGTCCAGCATTCTAAGATAAGTTGAAATTTTCCCCGCTCTTGCGCAAGTCTTGTAAATACACGGAATTCCACCTTTCGTTCTTTCTTTATTGACCTCGTTATGGCCTCTACCACCGTCAATTTGTCCTCCTCTACCTTTTTCTTGTTGGCTCCAGCATAACTGTTGTAAGTCTTGTGCATGTATTTATCAAAGTGATAACATGTAATGCTCACAGGGGTAAATAACTTGCAATTTAAAAAAAACCCCGTGAATACAGGGAGCTGTGAATATGTTTCTATGAAATTACTTTTCAATACTTAATACTTTTTCGCGTTGTATGTCAAGTAATTTTGAGTGTATTCAGTAACTGTTCAGGCAGAGCACAAGTATCAGATATTTAAAAGGTTGTTTAAATTACATTCATTCATTTATAACTGATGATGGTCAAAAATTATTTTTGATGATTCTAATTAATACAAGATAATTAAGCAATCATTGACCTTGAATGTGATTAATAGGCTTCTTATTTAGATATATCCATGTATATTGAATATCAATAAATGTATCTGTAAGTATGGGTATTATCAAAATGCACCGCTGGACAGATTTTGGTAATATGACTGTTTGCAAACAAATCAGCTGAAACAGGTAGGAATAATCATCAGAACGAATTATTTTATGCGTTTTAATGCATTGTCCGGAATACACATGCGAATCCGATCTATAGAAAACGAATTCCGACACAAGATCAATATAACACTTTGGTCGTGTAACGACAATCAAAATATTTATTTTCAAAACGACTAATATATAATTTACCATTAGCTTAAAATAATGTCATAAGTTTCACCGAATAGAATGTTTGTATAGATGATGATGATGATGATGATGAGTGATGATGGTGTTGATGATGTGCAGTGAGTGTTATTAATTAATGTGTTCTTCTAGTGCCTGTGTGTACCAGCTCAAAGTGAAATAGAACTGAAATATCTTACATCGAGAAGTGTTTGATCTTGAATACAGCAGCTTTTCCTTTGGAATCTTGTTCCGCTTGTATAATCTGTAAAACAAGAATTCTGAGTGTACTGCAGGCAATACAACGTCCTCAACTGGTAGGATTGATTATATGCTGTTTTCCGCCACACTCAGCAACTTTTCAGTTACCTTGTGGCGTCCAGATTTTTATTGGTGGAGGAGAGAACCCAGATACAAGTACCCGGGAAGAGACCACCCACCTTCCGAAAGTACCAACCGGTAGGATAATTCAGTCAAACATTGGTCAAGCGTAACGAAACTTAAACTTGATCTGTCATTATCAAAGACAAAGCCATGTATTGAATTTCAGTTGAGTATATTCAACCAACAAAGTCCGGAAAACCTCAAGCTTTCATCAAGGGACATAATTCACTCAAATGTAGGTCAACGTATCGGAACTCAAACTTGATCCATCACGGTCCACAACGAATCTATGTATGAAATGTCAGTGAAATATCTTCAACCAACGCGGGAAAAGTCCCGAAAACCTCAGTCGGAATGACAGACAGACTGAGGATAAACAGTTCCCTTTGGCAAATCTGGTAGGTGACTAATAATAAGCAACATTGACGAAAGATGCCCAGACTAATTTGGTTGAATTCAGACAACAAACCTCCCAATCCTCTGCGTCCTCTGGGTCTTCCTCCGAAGTAGCTAACACGCACATTTCCCCATCCCCTTTATTGTGAATTGGTAGCTTCATCATGATCTCTTCTTTCGGCTGTTGTCCATCGCTCATCGACATGTCAATCACATTAGTCATTAGAAGAGGTCCGTTCCCATCCTCCTCATCCTCGTTTACATCTTTGGTGTCCATAACCTATTAAAGGTAAATGAATATCACAATAAAAACTGTTCGTCAACTTCAAGCATATTTCTTAGAGAACGTAATTTGTGGTGCAATGTATGAATTATTATTAAAGGAAATGTTGTCTATAGAACCTCTGTTTTACGAAAATAATTGGTATTCATCTAAATTGAAGTAAATAGACAACTTGCGTCACTATTGGTGTGATGGACACCAGATGATTGTAAAAAGGAGAGAAATTATGCAAAACTGTATTCCTCTCTCTCTCATATTTTATTATAACATAATGTAATTAGCAACATCAGTCTACTTATATTTTCATTTTACCCATGTATATTATATATTCTATCATTTAATTGTAGAAGAAATGGCGTGATAGTAACAACGACAGCACATCAGAGTTGTTCGTTTGGGAGACAAATGCTTTATGGAATAGGGAAGGTCTAGATGCTGCAATTAATGCGCGAAATTAACACATAAAGGACAATATTGAATTCTCAATTTGATGACATTATTGAATAGATCATTTTGTCATCGATATAAACGTGGAAATTCGTTATATTTGTCATAGCCACAAAAACCGACTTACTTCGGAGATATCGTCTAGCATTTACAGATGTTGTTAATCAATAGTCTATTATATTGATTGATTAATTGTATATTGTTTAACGTCCCACTCGAGACATTTTCATTCATATGGAGACGTCACCATCACCAATGGAGGGCCGCAAAATTTTGGCCTATGCTCAGCGCTTACGGCCATTGAGCAAAGAGGGATCTTTATCGTGCCACACCTGCTGTGACATGGGGCCTCGGTTTTGCTGTTTCACCTGAAGGACCGCATGCTGTTTGAAAGATAATTGCGTTTTCTCTACATTGATAAGTTTTAGGCAAGAAAATCAATCTGCTACATTGTGAAGGAAATGGCTTACATTCAGTTGAAGTTCTCCCGCTGTTTCGAACGTTCCCTTCGGAATGTCAATTTCAGCATCCGGTTCTGACGTCGGTTGGATTTTGACTTCCTCCTGAGATATTGCAAACGTCTCCTTTTTGAAGACACTTGCGATGGCGAATTGCGTAGGACCTCTGGTATTCATTTTAATCGTTAATAAAACTTCTGTTGCCTAATTACCAAAAATAAATAAATAAATGAATTAAAAAATTAAAAAAATATATGTGATATGTATGTGTATTTACGTCCGAGTAATGAAATTAAAACTACTCATTTTCAAGCTGATATGATGCTTACATTTTCGTCGGCGTTCTTCACAAAGTTGTCAACTCTCCCGATGTGTCCAAGAGGTGATACAATGTGCAAATGTTCGTTACATTTAGGCACTCCCTCGACTATCAACGACAGTGTGAGGGTTTTTCTAGTTACTCCCCACGTTCGAATTTCAAACATATCACTGTAAGGTATTTCCTCCTCTTTAAGAAGTGTTTTCAACTCGGTAAACTCCGATTGCATTTTTCGACAAAAGAGAAAGAATGGATTTCGGACATCAATGGCTTTCACTGTCAAATTTAGCAATTCCAATGGGCAGTCTTCGTTGGGTTTCACCTGAACCACAGCGAATTTTATCCCCCTGTAATTGGAGATAAAAATTTCTAACTGAATACCTCGGTACGTAAGTGTAAGAAATGTAACTGTACCTCGTATAACAAAATTATGACTAAATTACAAAGATAGCCTTTCAAGTTATCATCACCTCCGCAATTACAGAAATACAGTAGTGTTCGTTCAGTGTATATGTAATACGTAAATGAAGCAATATGAGGTTAAACTCACTCATATCTATATCCAGGAACCAGAGGGTTGTGATTACCTATAACCTCTAGGATCTTCTTTTCTTTTTCTCCCATATCCATCACCCAAGTCTGAAAAGTTAGACCAAAAATGAAACAATCAGATTTTTTTTTTAGAAACATGTTCTTATTAATGTAACACAACCGACAATTAGAACAATGCCTCTATGCACTTTCATAAACGACAATGTACCTAACGGTGGATCGATTAATGAAATGCAGTTATTAGTACAAGAAAAGGAATGCATAATCATCATCTGTCCAGATCTCCTTAAATTTACTGTATACAGTCTTATGTAGGCAGTGTACTTTTAGCAGTTTTCACTTTAGACAAAAACCTCTAATTATATTGTACATGTAGGGCTGCAGTAAATATAAAACATATCGTTTATGTAGAATGTATTATAATATCCATATATTCAAAATTATGATGTGAAAACCAGTTTGAACGAGACACCGCGAAAATAAGGAGCAAACTCAAAGCTATATGCAGTATACAATGCAATGTCACTGTATATATTGTACGATTAAATGCGTCACTGAAAGTGACAGCGGGTCTCGTATCCGCTCCACCAATCCGTCACGCTTATGGATACGTACTTAGTGTAATCTGTAACTCATAAAGTATTCAACCAATTGCATTCAAACTTTGCACAGTGTTTGTGTACATATTGAAGAAGTTCAGCTCCTATTATGAGCAAGCTCGACAATTTTTTATTCCACGTAGCCTTCCTTTTGCAATCTATGCTATTGATGGCGCAATATTGTATACTCTGTAACTCAAAACGTTTCTCAACACTTTGCAGAGTTCATCTACATTTTAAAAATGTACACTTCCTATTATGGTGAAAGTTGATAAATTTTTAGTTTGATTTTAAGCGTGTTCAACATAGGAATTTATATATATATATATATATATATATATATATATATATATATATATATATACTATTAAAATCTTTCTTTGGTATATTCATCTTTTTATGAAATATGGAATCTAGAGTAGATTTAGTTTGTGGTTTTTGGTTTTATTTGAGAGGTCTACATCTGAGCACCGTGGGGATCCGGGTTAGAATAGGGTCCTCAGTACTTCTTGCTTGTCACAAGTGGTGACTAAATGGGGCGGCCCTTCGGATGAGACCGCAAAAACTGAGGTCCCGTGTCACAGCAGGTGTGGCACACTCAAGATCCCTTCCTACTCAAAGGCCATAAGCGCCATTATAGGCCTAAATTTAGCAGTCCTTCCCTGGTCGTGGTGATTAATTTACCATATGGGTGAAAGATTCTCGAAGGGGACATTAAAAGTATGCAATCAATCTAATCTGAAGTGATATACGTTGTGTGAATTTATCTGAGATGTCTACATCTGAAGATGATGCTGAACAATAGGTAATGCTAATAGATATATGGCGGTGACGCAAGTCCATACATGTAATCGGTCTTGTTTTTCACTTCCACAACTAGTATCCAGGTCATTACCACGTGACAATTACCTATTTCGTGCTGTCTGCCCAAAATGGTATGTACAGAATACGATAAGTATATCTTTTAAACATATTAAAAGTGCAAATGCCAAGCCAAATATACATAATAGCATATATTATCGAGGTTACAAAAACGGTGATAGAAAGTATCTGCATTTACCCAGTTCTGTAAATTTGGTTCTGCCCCAAACGTCAGTAAAACTTCCACGACATCAACACAACGTGAAATCACTGCTTTTTCAAACGGAGTTTCATTATCCTTAAAACAGTAAATGAGTATTCGTAATATCAAATGTGTTTCTTTAAGAAGCTCTGTCCTTTCTTATTTACAACTAGAAATTTTCTTTCTTTTTTTCCCACAATGAATACATATTCGTTTAAGTATATGTAAGGTATATGTAAAGACTTATAAAGTATTAAGACTCAGACAGACTGGTTAACGATGTGCCTACTTACCCAGTCTAAGGATGCCACTTGGGCACCGTTCGCCACTAGAGTGATAACCACCTCCAGGTGACCTCTGGAGGCCGCGTTATGTAGGGGCGATCGTCCATTCTACAACACACGGCGCTAAATTTATATGTAACAGTATATCAGAAAGTTCTCATTAGCATTTTACTTCGTGATTAACTTTATGTAGAAAAAAAAAAAGCAAAAATTGCAAATTTATGACGTTATATGACATCGGGTTATTCCAGTACATTAACATTAGTATTGGTTCATTTTGTATTATCACAGGTCTAAGATCAATTGTGCAAGTAAGATTTATGTGACAAGGTGAATACAAAAGGATAAAATACCCCGGTACAGAATGAATGGTTGATTGTTTCGTTGATAAAGTCAATCTGGTCTAGGACAATTTCGGTCAACTCAGAGTAAAATGGACACATGACAGCTATGATATTTAATTAATCGAAATGTTTCGGTTAACGCCAATTTCTTCATCTCCTTTGTAAGCATTCTATTCAATCCTAAGACCGCTCAAAACCTTATATTTACCCACACTATGACAAATGATTCTTTAAATTTACACTGTGACATAATTAATCTGATTTAATTCAAATATTCAATCCATGCTTATTATTCAGTTAAAATTAATGTACGATAAATTTTGCACTCCCGTTTATCAATGATAGATGTCTATCATTCATGTTAACAATAACTCTCTTAAATCCATTTAACTAATTTGTTTAGATCGGTTGTTCCGGTCCATTACACTTTTGTATATTCAATCATTAAAGTCCAGTGAAGTTGTATGCTCCCTTATGAGCATGGTGATTTTTCGGTAGTCGCTGCCAATGTCGGACCTTTGTTTACGGGTGTCGTAATAATGACATACGTACGTGATCAAAGCAGTTAACACGAGCACCCTCGTCTAACAACAATTCCACGATATCCAAGAAGCCCTCCTGTGCTGCGTAATGTAAACATTGACATCCCACCTTGAAATATATCGAATCAATTTCATTTGTAAGGATAAATAATATTATTAAAACAATATTAAATGATAAAATGGAAAATATTTCATTTGAACTGTATATACATGGCGGTATATAACATTAATTTAAATTTGTTCCGGTTTTGCATGTTTCATGCTACAGAAGATAGATAGAAGATAGAGATAGATAGAAAGATAGATAGATATAGAGATAGATAGATAGAGAGATAGATAGATAGATAAGTCCATTGTATACGTAATAAGTAGAGAAAAATATATCTAATGACGATTAAGTACAAATAATCCACCTCTAATGTATACATTTTAATAATACAAATATAGATTATACAGTAGGTTTCATCTATGTAATTAAAAATGTGATAACATATTTGTCACTATGTGATACATACCTTGTCTTTATAGTGTACATCAGGTTTCTCCGAGAGAAGCTTTTTTGCTTCAAAAACTTTTTTCTCTCGAATTGCTCGTTGAAGACGAATTGCAAGAAGCTGAAAAATAAGCCCGATATAAATGGTTTAGCGATATATATGTAGATAAATTTAGCCAGTTGTATTTTATTAATACTTGGTTCCCTTTTATTTACAATTTCTTTATTTATTACATTGGAGTTAAGTGGAAGGATGAATCTTAAAAACAAAACCAAAAAACAAAACACCCCCCCCCAAAAAAAAAACAAAATAAAAAAACTAAAGTTGAGATATTAACATAATTAACATGATAAAATCTTAATGATAATACGTGTGTAATTCTATAATTACGATTCTGTTTCTTTAAAGACAATAACAGACACAGTTAGAATGCATTCGTACCGTCTGAATCGGTCGTGGTAGTTAGTGGTAGTGCGTTCGCTTCGTAACCGAGCCCAACTCGTGTCATGGCCACGTCAAACTCAAGATGTTAACATAGTTAGTGATTGTTCCTTCGCCAAATGCTCGACATTTAAAAGTGAAAACTATGGATCTCTCAGAAATGACCTTAAAAACGGAGGTCGTGTGTCGCGACAGGCGTTGGCACGTTAAAATCCGTCACTGCCGTGGCCTTGAGCGCTAAACATAGGTCTAAATGGGTGCACTTCTGCGAGTGAAAAATTCACAAAGGGATATGAAACAAACGAAACAAAACATACTTTCTATGCAAGTGATATAATATGACGATTTTGCTTAGTACTGAATATCGTGTCACCTTTAGGTAAATTTTGCTAACATTTTGAAGCACAGATATAAATCTTCAAAATTAATGCTAAACTTGGCAAGTGATAAATAAGTTCTCACAGGGGAGAAAAATTATCGATTTGAAAAATTCCTTAATACCACAGGTACGAATACCGAAACGATACAGACTAGCGAGGAAAGAGCTTTACTTGTTTCTCAAGACAATCCACTTTTTATTCCATATAATTTACATATACCTTCATGATATCAACTATACTCACTAAACAGTGAATGTAATGTTATGAAGAGGATTGGTGACGACATTTATGCTCATTTCAGTATCATAAATGCATTCTATCTATATTTAATTTAATAAATGAAACTAACATTATTCAGTTTTTATAAATCTTTTATCTTAATTTTGTGATATTTTGTTTATTTCTCGTTCTGTTCGAGGTGAAGCTGATCTGAATGCTTTTGATTCATTTATTTTGCTTTAAACATCTCAGATGTCAATGCTCATTTCACATTCTAGTTTACTTGTTTTCCATGTCAACAAGTTATATAAAATGTTACAAACACACAGGTTCTTCAAATGGCCAAAATACTACCAAAACTGCGTAAAATCCCAAACAATCAATCATACAAACATCAGTCGCGGTAGCTCAGTGGTTAGACCGTTCGCTCCGTAACCGGAAGATCGTAGTTCGAGCCCTGCCAGTGCGATTCCGTGTTAAACCTAAGGCGTAAACATAGGTAGTGATTGCTCCTTCGCCACACGCTCGGCATTTAGAAGTGAGAATCACGGGTCTTTCGAATAAGACCTTAAAAACGGATCGAGATCCCGTGTTGCGCCCTGAGCGCTATGCATTGGTCTGAATTTGTGGGTTTCATTTACAGCTGGTGACGTCTCATTAAGAGTGCAGAATTTTCGACGGGACGTAACACAAACTACAAACTCACTTCGTTATTGGTGCACTTTAATAAATAACGAAGAAACTATTAGATCATAAAAGTAACAATCTAGCTCCTACCTCTTTTTCCCTTTGATGGTCTTTAGATTGCACAGAAATGTCATCAGAGTTATTCATTTCGTCATTCTGAAAAGTATACAAACAGAAGCAATCATTTATTTATAACTCCACTGGTTAACACGATGAAACCCAATCATTTAGTTATAACTGTTTTATGTAACACTTTAAACATGAATGAAACCAAAAATTACTTACAACTCTTATTTACCACTTTAAAATCTGAAGGAAATCTGTCATTTACTTATTTCTGCCTTATACTCAACTTTAAAACATGAAAGAATCAAACACTTTGATACAAACATGAAAGATCTTTGAAAAGTACACAATAAATCACAAATAATGGTTAAATAATGTAAGCATCTTAACGTCCTGCCCATAAAGTACTGGTTATCTAAAGATCATCACTGCCACATTTGAAAATAAGATGGGACTTTAACAACTTACCTTTATAGGTTTCCGTTCTCTATAAATAAATGCTAGTTCAAATGATAGACTAATGTCAAAATCTCAAGTATGATAAATAAATATCACACTTTACTCTGTATAAAAAATGACAGTCCACTGCCCGGAGTTCTGTACTGCTGACGTACACAGACATTTCAGTCCTGGCACTGAATTTATCTTCCTTGTTTTTTTGTGGTATGTTTAAACATAACGGATCGATGATTAATGACAATACCAATCGGGGTAGGTATTGATTCTCTGTATGTATACTGGTTTTGTGTTTAAATTCTGCTAGGCCTAGTTCAGATAACGGTGGCAATTATTCAGACTAAATTGTCGTATCGAGTCTCTTCTACTAGTCGACTATGGTAAACATTTTTTTTTTTTTTTTTTACAAAAGATTGCAAGTTCGTATTACGTACATGTATTTAAAACGGTTTTATATTTGTCAATTTGGATTTATGATAATTATTCCGACTTCTCAGCCCTTTAATTTATAGCACAAAGTTGATGTCATTATGCATTTATCGCTTTACATATTAAGATTTCCTTTCATTTCTTTCTTTAACTCTCTGTTGTTTTTATTTGCTTTATTTATATCTGGTATTTAAACTTTACCTACAGAGTATGTATATCTCTATTTGTACCTCTGTTCCTACTTCTTACATTTTTCTACCTGTTTTCATGTCTTCATCAGCAAAGCTTCAACTGTTCAACCTAATTCCGATGGGTATCATTTTATCATCAGCACATTTATCTACCTATATCTAGATGGTTAAATTTTTTTTCTGTAAATTGCCAAGACCTAGGTGATATTACGAAGCGCAAGAATGTATTTAACTATGTGAGAGCTTTAGAGCATAATATCTATTGTCTGCAAGATACTCATTTTTCACATTACGCAGAAAATGAAGTAAGGAACTTATGGGGATACCAGTGCTTCTTCAGATCATGTTCTTCAAATTCAAGAGAGGTTGCAATCCTTATAAACAATAATTTTGATTTTAAACCTATTGTGGAAAAAGGGTGACATTGATGGAAATTATTTTATACTTAAAGCATGTGTAGAAGGTCATGAGGTAGTAATATGTACGATTTATGGACCTAACAATGACACACCGTTACTTTTTGAAAATGTACAAAGTCATATTGATGTAATAATATTATTTGGTGTGGTGATTTTAATCTGGTTTTAAACCCAGACTTGGATTATTGTAACTACAAATGTATAAATAACCCAAAGGCAAGAAATCAAGTATTAGAGATTATGGAGAATAATTGCTATATATACCCATTTAGACAGCTACATGATTGATTGTTTGTTTGTTTTACGTCCCGTCGAGAATTTTTCACTCATATTGAGACGTCACCAGCTGTAGGTGAAGTTTCACAAATTTAGACCTATGCTTAGCGCTCAGGGCCGTAGCAGTGAGGGTTCTTTAACGTGCCAACGCCTACCGTGACACGGGACCTCCGTTTTTAAGGTCATATCCGAAAGACCCGTGATTCTCACTTCTAAATGCCGAGCGTTTGGCGAAGGAGCAATCACTACCTATTTTTCGTCTTAGGTTTGACGCGGCCATGGCACGAGCGGGGCTCGAACTCACGACCTCCCGGTTACGAAGCGAACGCTCTAACCACTGAGCTACCGCGACCGGTTACAGCTACATGAAAATATTCGTAGATATTCATGGAGAAAAAAAACATTCCCAACTGGATGATGATACTTCAATCTTGATGGTAGTGAAGAATCTCTCAGGGAAACTTTTAAAACATTGGGATTTTTTTTCAGAAATGTCTGGGCTTCATATTAATTAGGGGAAAAAACTTGTCATGTGGTTGGGCTACAAAAGGTATAGCAATGAAAGTTTGCTTCCAGATTACAGGTTTAGGTGGGGTACTACCAGATTTACTTTGTTGGGGATTCATTTTGATGTGGAATTAGATACGATACCAAAATGAATTATGAACCAAAATTAGTTAAGATCAAATCTATAATTAAAGGATGGGAGAAAAGATTTTTAACTCCCACTGGAAAAATTACTGTTATTAAGACACTAGTTTTACCTTTACTAAACCACATTTTTATGTCAATCCCAAACCCTTCAGACCACTACCTCAGGGCATTGGAGAAGATATTTTTCCTTTTTTTATGGAATAATAAAACACATAGGGTAATAAAAGAGGTAATTGTTACAAAATATGAGGATGGTGGTTTGAAAATGGTAAATCTGGTTGCATTTATAATTTCTTTGAAACTATTTTGGATAAGATATCTCATGTTTTCAAATAGGGGCATAGAACACTTTATTCCAGAGGCCCCGTGTCACAGCAGGTGTGGAACGATAAAGATCCCTTCCTGCTCAAAGGCCATAAGCGAGAAGCATAGGCCTAAATTTTGCAGCCCTTTACCGGCAGTGGTGATGTCTCCATGTGAGTGAAAAATTCTAGAGCGGGACGTTAAACAATATACAATCAATCAATCCAATTCCTGTGATGATACTATGATTGTGAATTGTATTACCGGGGCAGTTCACAGAGGCTTATCACGAATTGACCCTCTCTATTCTATATTTCCACGAGATTCCGGAATCCCGAGTTTTAAAAATAACTACCTCAAATTTCCAAAGGTCTCTTTATTTTTATATTTTACAGACCTTAAGTTTTACAATTCCGGTATCCATCGATCGGCGAAAGATTATAGTTTGTAAAAAAAAAAAAAAATACCCAATATTTATTTCCAACGACAAAACTTAATTATGAGGAATCAATGCCTTGAGGAAAAGTTCTTGTAGTTCAGAAACGATAGAAATGCATTGTAGTCTTGTTTTAACATTATAGAAAATACGAATTTAGCTATGGCTTTACCACGAATGAGGTTTCTGTGGAATTTCGAAGAATATCAGTACGTACCATAGAAATCATCCGAAATATACACAACACGAAATCGCCTGGTTGATTGATTAAATATTGTTTAACGTCCCTCTCGAGAATCTTTCACGCATATGGAGACGTCACCATTGCCAATGAAGGGCTGCAAATTTAGGCCTATGCTCGGCGCTTATGGCCTTTGAGCAAGGAGGGATCTTTCACAGCAGGTGTGACACGGGACCTCGGTTTTTGCGGTCTTATCCGAAGGACCGCCCCATTTAGTCGCCTCTTGTGTACTGAGGGTCTATTCTAACAACCCTGATAGCCACGGGGTCTCGGAATCATTTTTAATGTTTTATGGGAAAAGTCCATAAAAAGGAGAACAATGGGTGACGGAATTCTTGTCGAGCCTGGTTCAATTAATAACGACTCACATAAAACGGCCATGCAATGCACTAAACACCGACGCTGGACAAAGCTTTTAAATAACTTAGTACTTTGTATCTATGTTTTGTGTCTGTATTGTTTTAAATAACTTAGTACTTTGTATCTATGATTTCTATATGTATTGCTTTAAAATAATCCTCATTATTGATTGAAAATAATTTCTTGAGATAGTTTTAAATTATTGTAGTTCGTAAGTATGGCAAGTAAAGGAAAGATAACTCTAACATATACAAGAATAGTAATTTTTTCTCTCCAAGATGGCAGAAATTCATCGCCAAATTCGTTATAATGCCATCAATTCAAAAGAACAAAAAATGACAATTTATCGAGAGTGCACTGTATATAGTATTTATGTGTAAAGAGTTCAAAAAACACATCCTACATTAATGCTATTGTCACTATAGAGACTTAGAATGATCTCATACAGTAGATAACGTAGTATCAAAACATTGAAAATTTGATCTGAAAAACCTCTAACGTTGTCTATGCTATTGAGTGTAACCTTTGTGAGTAACCTTAATGTATGTCGGGGAAACTAAGGAGTTACTCAATAAAAGAATATCGGTTTCACATTAATAATGGTGGTAATCAACGTCTCTACACATTCCCATTCCATCTTGTCGATGAGTGTCAGGATTCCGGAAACAAAATGACCGCTATACAAACATTCCTACTTTAAGTACCCCTTTCCGGAGACAACCAGAAGATCACTGGATTAAACCTCTAGGCACAGGTTTTACATATGGGTGCAACAATAATATATCCAATCTCGGTAATTTGACTACTCCACTAGGAAATAACGTGAATATGCTGCGACTTTTTTCTAAAACACATAGACGTAAACGCAGCCATGGACATATAAAAGACCTTCTAACACTTGACTCGTTTTTACCTTACTTCAACAGACAATTAGTTCCACATCATATTCGCACAAAACTTGATTCTTTTTCACTGAGAGTTTTGAATACGTTATTTGAAGAAATCAAAACTAGTCCACATGTGGATATTTTAACACCGGGATATAGACTGAATTCTGTGATTATGGATGTTGCCCATCACAGGCTCTTTTGGATGGTATTACTCCGAATCAAGCCGCCAGTTCATTAAACTCAAATTTACCAACAAGCGAATTGATACCGTCAACATAAGCAACATTCTTCGTCATAAAAAAGTTCAGTCTGGTATTCCAGAGTATTACATGTTCAAGTGTACACCTTGTATTTCCTACAGATATACTTCCACTATTGCATCCAAACGTTTTAACTAACTACAAACGTCTTTGCAATACCTAGATATAGACCATCTTATACTCCATCCACCGCGACCGGTCCCAGTTTAAGTAGGTGAAGGAGAGAACCCAGACACAATGTACCCGGAAATAGACCACCGACCTTCCGAAAGTAAACTGGTAAACTTTCTCACATATATGGGCGCAAGCGAGATTCGAACCCGCGCCGACTAGAGTTGAGAGGCCTTGTGATTATGATCACAGAGCTCTAACCACTCGGTCACAAAGAAGTGATGGGAGAGTTAGATAGGTTATTTGAGGATTATGTTTTGGTACCAGCTGACAAAGCTTGCAACATTGTATTTGTAAGGATCACTTTCAAATCTGCATTGTAAACGAACGGCATTAATTCCACATTTATACTCCAACTGCCCTTTCAAATGATGCAATTCTTCAACATCATGCTTCACTTTTAAATACATTTAATATCCCAGTCAATGAAGCGAATGAATATGAGTTACCGAACCTATACTGAATCCCCAAACTCCATAGAAAACTTTTACAAACAAAATGCATTGCTGGATTCAGTAAATGTTTTACCAAGCTTTGCTCCTCATTAAAAATATTAACTGCTGTGAAGGAGAAACTTCAAACGTACTGTGCCACTACATATGCAAGAAGTAGTGTTAATCAAATTTGGATTCTTAAAAATTCTAAAGAACTTTTTAAAAACTTTTCTCAAATTAACAGCATTAAAACGTACGATTTTACAACATTTAACACGAACATACCTCAGATTAAAGACTAGACTTGTTGACATCTCAGACAGTTGCTTCGCCAACAAAAATGGAAAAAGGAAATATTCATACCTAGTGATCGGTTATCCCATAAATTATTTTGTTAAACACCACTATGACTCCACGCATAAGTACCCTGAAGTTGATACTAGAAAGATGCTAGAGTTCTTCATTGACAATACCTTCGTAGTCTTTGGTTATCAGTCTGTCGGAATTCTCATGGCCACGAATTGTGCTCCTTTGTTAGTAAACCCGTTTTTATATTCTTATGAAGCAGAAACCTGAAATAATCTAATGAATGCGTGCCTCAGATACAAGAAATGTAGAGTTGTATTTCGTGTCTGTTACTGATATTTGTAAAGAACTATTGGTGTCCAGCTACGCGATAGATACAGCTCGTCCATCAGAAGATTTGGTGTTACAAGGACTGCCACTGTCAATCACTTTCATACATCAATGGCATCTACATATAAGAAAACGTCAAATAACAGTTATACATGGTCCACAAGATTCGTCAATGTCCAGCATTTTTGCATCTATCTTTTGTCTGTGTCTGTCTACCTCTTTCTCCCTACTTTTACGTGCATTACATGCTTTCAGAGATACAAATCATTTTAAGACACAGTATATCAAGCAACAATGCTCATCTCAAATTACAAATTAGTTCTTCTGTCTGTCATGTAACATTGACATCATAATTTCTTTATTGAACATGTTATAAGACCTTTCACTCTGACATTATAATGCCTCATCTGTTTATTATGTAATAACACTTATAACCTTAACATCAAGTTCCTTTACTTTTTATCACCTCACTGCATAATTTGATATGTTTTCCCTGTAAGTTCTATAGACAGAACCCGAGATTTTACCGAGTCGAGAAAGACTGCAATTTGAGAATCTGGGGTTACTTTTGCTAAATTGTGATGTCACATTTACCAATATAGCTCGCTAATTGATGGCATACTTCCTCTTCTGTTTATTATGTGATAGGGTATTTCACCGTTACATTTGTTTACAAGTAATAATGAACGTGACACCCATTGTTATTCAAGATACAAACTTCTAAAAGTGCATAGAATTTTAAAAAAAGTGCAATGAAAAATTATACTGACGGAATAATGGGAAATATATCAACCTTCGGTTGTTGCGCGGAAGTGGACCTTGCAAGCTCAATCTACATCATCTCATGACGTCCCCATTTAAATTGTCGAACGCCCCGTTAAACAATATACGACCAGCCTCTCACGCTAAGTCTACGTTAAAAGTAGACTTAGCGTGAGAGGCTGACCGTATATTGTTTAAGGTAAATTACCTTCTCGAGCGGGCATATTTTCCTTTATTTAATCCATAATTTATGATGATTGCACCGCCCACCTTAACATCACAATTCCTCCTATGTATGCTGTGTGATAGCACATTTAATCTTGACATCATAATTCCTTCTATTTGTGTTTGTTTGTTTTACGTCCCGTTGAAAATTTTTCACTCGTATTGAGACGTCACCAGCTGTAGGTGAAGTACCACAAATTTAGACCTATGCGTAGCACTCATGGCCGTAGCAGTGCCGAGCGTTTGGCGAAGGAGCAATCACTACCTATTTTTGTTTAACGCGGCCATGGCACGAGCGGGGCTCGAATTCACGACCTCCCGGTTACGAAGTGAACGCTCTAACCACTGAACTACCGCGACCGGTCTTCTATTTCTGATGTCATGGCAAATTTCATCATGACGTCATAATATTGATATCATAATTCCTCTTCTGTTCATTACGTAATATTATTAATATTATATGATATCACTTCCTCTTCTCATAATTTTTCTGTTTATTATTTAGCCCATTTATTTCGACGTAATAAATCTAGTGATGTAAATGTGTTACTGCTTGATGTCATTTTAATGTCGATGTGATAATCATTTTGTCACTTTGATGTCGCAGTGATGTAGTAGCGCTATAGTCCATTTTCAAAGTCTTTCATAACAAAATGTATGAAAACGATATCTGCGAACTCGAAAAACACGTTTACATTATGAATATCCAGACTTGTTGAAAATGAATGTATAAAAAAGGATCAAACAAAGATGCATCAATATGTATATTGAATGGAAACTTGCTTCCATTGCCGTTAGTCTCCTACGAAGTCGCCAAACCTGTGTTTTGAAAAGTGCATAATGTAGTATTGTAGTCAGCTACGACATTTTTTTTTCACTCAGAAAAACAATATTAAGAAATAAGGTATCTATTTCAAAAACAGTATGAAACATGTATGGAACGGTGTGAATTTAGCGCAGTAAACCTTTTAAACAGTTATTTCTTACTTGTATATATGCGTTTGAGACAAATAGATTTTAAGATATATTACATACGTGGGTGAGTCAACAAGTAACCAGCCTAACGTATTTCCTGTTGACCGAGACGGTCGCGATTTTCATGCCTTATTTCAACACGTTTTATACCTGGGTACAAAATTGCACGCGTATCGAGTCATTATTTAATAAGATATTGAATATCAAACATGGCTAGTGATGCAAAGGGATGCTTTTCAAGTTGATTACCGTGTTGTAATTCGGTACTTGTATTTAAAGGGTAAAACTGGCAAGGAAATACATGGCAAGTTAGCCGATGTTTATGGGTCTTCTGCACCATCTTATGTTCAGGTTAAATTCTGGGCAGGGAATTAAAACGTTGTAGAACGTCTTTAGAATATGAAGCCAGGTCTGGACGCCCACTGGATGCCACCGACGAAGAAATGTGTAACAAAGTTCGGGATCTGGTACACTCTGATAGGCGAATTCAGTGGAAGAAATAGCGCAAGCATTAGGCATTTCACATGGTAGCTTTTCAACAATCTTACATGATCGTTTAGGTATGTGGAAGCTAACAGACCGTTGGGTCCCCAACTCCCTTAGCGATGAGCAAATGGCAACCAGAGTATCAGTATACAGCTCCTTGTTGAAGCATATTAGAATTGTTTCCCTGATTTCCGAAAAAGAGTAGGCTCACTAGGGGCCGTCGGGGAAACTTCAACTTTCACAACCAAACATATTTCAGTTACTTAACCGATCGAAATATTGCCAACTCGGCGTAAAACTCTAAACAATCAATCAATCTCCACCCTAATACACCAGATACTTGACTGGCACCGAGTTTGACATTAGCCACATAATACATGTACTTTGATAAAGCGTTGAGTTTGATCAATATATGCTGACAAACATATACTCATATAGATAAAAAATGCATCTACCTAAGTATCAATTTTAGTAATTTTGAAAGTATTTGCAGGTTTTAAAGTAAGTTGACCATTCATGAATAGAACCCTACCCTCATGCGTTTCAAGCCCCTTGGGGACACTTGTTCGAATATGTCCTCAGTACACTATGCTTGTCGTAAGAAGCGACTAAATGGGGCGGTCCTTCGGATGAGACCGAAAACCGAGGCCCGTGTCACAGTAGATGTTGCACGATAAAGATCCTTCCCTGCTCAAAGGCCCTAAGTTCCGACCATAGGCCTGAAGTTTGCAGCCCTTCACCCGAAATGGTGACGTCTCCATAACAGTGAAAAATTTTCCAACGGGATGTAAAGCAATATACAATCAATCAATCCTGCGTTTCAATATGTGTTTGCTAATTTAAAAGTTTATGTAGTTCCACAAATGTCCCACTCACTTTTTAACTAATTGAGTAACATGTACGCCTATATGATAATGTAGGCCTGCACTGGCTATGCTCTGAGATGACGAAAATGAAGGGGAAATTGTGTCAAAACAAACGACTTGATCTGAATCAGACAAATTTGAAACATGCATGTATGTAGTTGATGTATTATATGAGACCTTGCCGCCATCAGTCGACGACCTTTCAGCATACATTGTCAAGGCGTTGGGGATTATCATCTCTATCCTTTTGTTGATTTCTGGTAGTATTTTTTCCCGCTACTGACGAGACATCTTCGGTACTAGTTGCGCATTTCGACAAATAATGTCCCAGTATATAAGGTGTTGGTCAGGCGGAAGTGGTCATCGACGAGCAATCAACCAGTTTTCGAACTCGTTATTTAATATGCATAACCACTTCCGCCTGACCAACGCCTTATATACTGGACCTAACTACACCTCGTACATGTACTTGCGCGCATTAAATAGATTGATTGATTGATGTTTTCCGCCACACTGAACAATCTTTCATTTATCTGGTGGCGTCCAGTTTTTTATTGGTGGAGGAGAAAACCCAGATACAATGAACCCAGGAAGAGACCATCGACCTTCCGAAAGTAAACTGGCAAACTTTCTCACATATATCGGTGCGAGCGAGAATCGAACCCGCGCCGACTAGAGATGAGAGGCCTTGTGATTTGATGCTCTAACCACTAGGCTAGGGAGGCCCCGCGCGCATTAAAGTTGTTTAGATATATAATACAACTTATAGAAACAGAAAAAAGAAACAAAATGTTCCCTATCTCTAGTATATGTCAAAGGTTTGTTAGATACATTGTCCCTTAAACAACAATTTCCGAAAGTAAACTGGCAAACTTTCTCACATATATCGGCGCGAGCGAGAATGAAACCTGGGCCGACTAAAGGAATGAGAGTACCCCCCCCCTCCGGATGCGTAACCCGGACGCAGATAACCCCAAGATTGAGCGGAGGTATAAATGTTTAAGTGTGGCGTGATTGGCTAATATCAAGAGTGAAATTATTTGAAATTGAAAGAAATAATATAGAAGTTTAAATTAATTGTCGGGATGAAAAATGATGGGACAAAATAGAGAAATGACTGAGGAAATTGCCATGGTAGAGGTGTGTTTGAAATGAAAGATGTAATTTACTGCAGATTGCTATGTGTTGTAAAAAAAAAAAAAAAGTACAAATATGACCTATAAAAGCAACGGGACCCTATATAATTTTTGTCGTTTTCTTTTCCCTATGGGTGAGAGGCCTTGTGAGTTTGAGCGCAATGCTCTAACCACTCTGCCACGGAGGCCCCTAATAATATAAAAAGATGCATTAATAACTGCAACTGAGGACTGCTTTTGCATTAAGTAAGATAAATAAACTGCAACAGTAGACGATGAGCGGGCAAGGTCTGAAATTTAAAATTTCCACACCATGCTAATTTCTAAAAATTTCTCACTAACAAAATATTAAAACATAACCTGGTCACAAGTACACTACTCACTTTTTCACATAAATATATTTCTGTCTACTTGCACAATGTTATTTAAGTGCTTTCAAATAATGAGGTATTACAGTTAAATACAAATTCGACAGATACCGAAGCGATAATCCTTCGATAAAACATATTCTATTTATGTTGCTATAATGATACAGTAATCTCCTGAATCAGCCTTAAACATGGATTTCCTTTTAATCTAAACAACAACAATAAGATGGTGGAGACATTCTCACGCTCTTACCCCAGAGGATGTGTTTAATTAGTATACTTTGTATCTGCTAAATTCACGTTCTTCGTTCTCAAGTCCAAGCGACACCGATCTCTGAGCAGACGACATTCCGACTCTTTCATCCACTTTTTATCCTGCTGATCTTCTGCTTTCGCTTTATAAATGAAATTACTGAAAACAATGAATCGGGATTGTTGATCACCTCCTGTGCTGTCTGGTTACGGTCGTCTGCCATGTTTAGCATCTGCGATAGTGTAATGGTTGTACCTTTCCGTCTCCTTTTATCTAATAATGCACTAAATTCCGACGACGGTATCTTGGTAAAATGGTTTTTATTGTGCTGCTTCTCAATTTCTTCTCGTTTGATTGTGGGAAAGCTTTTTGCTATTTAATTCAGCTTGTATAATGAAGCACTCAAGAGAGAGAGAGAGAGAGAGAGAAAGAGAGAGAGAGAGAGATGTCAAAAGCCTGTATCTATCTTTACTGCTCATCGATTGTAAACTTTGTACATGCAGCTCTCTACGAACAGGGTGCTGAATGGAAATTAGTCTATAATATAAAGATTGGTATATATCAATTTAGCTACTTTTAAATTCTCAGTAAACTTCCACATGGATTGTGAATACATGGTCATAGAGAAAATTGTCCACCAGATTCCAATTGACCCAATGATTGCGGGTATCGTTTATATTACAATGGCAGAACCAAAGTTATTTGTGAATCAAAAGCTACAACTGATACCTGATGAAATAAGATATGCCTGGGCTTCCCTCATATCCACGGCATGGCATTTATTTATGTCCCCTCTTGCATTAAATATAGAACCGGTCGCGGTAGCTCAGTGGTTAAAGCGTTCGCTTCGTAACCGGGAGTTCGAGCCCCGTTAGTGCCATGGCCGCGTCAAACCTGAGACGAAATATAGGTAATGATTGCTCCTTTGCCAAACGCTCGGCATTTAGAAGTGAGAATCACGGGTCTTTCGGATATGACCTTAAAAACGGGGGTCCCGTGTCACGGTTGGCGTTGGCACGTTAAAGAACCCTCACTGCTACGGCCCTGAGCGCTAAGCATAGGTCTAAATTTGTGGTACTTCACCTACAGCTGGTGATGTCTCAATATGAGTGAAAAATTCTCGACGGGACGTAAAACAAACAAACAGCATTAAATATAGACTAGCCCAGGAGAAGAATGGGTATAGTTTCAAATAGGTACATCGATCTTTACTTACTAACCACGGAAAAATTTTAATGTATCCTCTCTCCTTTATGGTCAAATTCAGTAGGATTTGTGTTTAATATATCTCCAACGCACATTTGAACTAATCCAGAAGAGACATAAGTCCAATTTCCATCCCTTTTATGAACAAACCCGAGAGATATGTTGATTTTCATTTTATCATCGACACCCCACCTTCATGGAGTAGCACAACAGAGGGGTAGTCACCTTTATGGACTTGTCCATGAGATATATGGGTGTCATTTTTGTCCCACATTTGTGATGTAACCCACCAGAAAGTGAAGTGTAAAATACATGCACACCCATTCTATTGCCCAGGATGGCTTGAATTTAATGCATCTCTCGCACACCTTTTGGTCAAGTACTGGAGAAGGACAGGCTCAATTCACTATCCTCTTCCCTTCTCCTTTCTGAAATACACCAGCACATGCGCAGATTTAACTAATCCCCTATTCACTGGTCGTTGCTCATTTATTGAATCTTTTTTACATTCAGAACAGTTACGTTCAATGAGAAACGCTATTGTCTATAGTACATAGAGTGTTTTTAATTTTCACTCTTTATTATCCAGGGTACATTGAGAGTTTTTCTTTTCTTTTCTCGCTCTTTACTATCCAGGGTACATTGAGAGTTTTTCTTTTCTTTTCTCGCTCTTTATTATCTTATATTGTTAAACATAATTTAACAGCTCTTGCTGATGATATGAATGCATATAAAAGAAGCAGAACATACACAATTGCAAGACCTTGCTTGTGCGTTCATCTGAACGTAAAGACAGTTAAGGATCATAATGTCGTATGCAGAATGTTAATCTCCACTGTGGTTTCATGAACATTCAAAGCTGACTTTTAACAGCGATCAAGCATGTCAATATACATGTAGTTGAATCATATTTGCTTTCAAAGTATTGTATAAAGGTTAATCAACATTAAAATGTGTTCAATAGATACTTTTATTTTTAAGTAATTTAAAAAAAATGATTAATTAATTACAATTTTGTTGGAATTGCATTGTTTTTGGAAAGGAGATGGTCTGTATTCATTACTGCAGCTAGCCATGACTACAAACCTTAAATTGTAATGAAAATCATACAAAATCAGTGATATTTGTTATTGACCAAAATGGAAATCAAATGAATATATTCATTGAACATACTTGTCTTGATATCAAATGTCAAGTATTAATGCATAAGATAATGTACATTGCAGAACCATATGGCATTTCAGTATATAGTCTTAATTTATTGGGATACGGGTTGTTAGAATAGATCCTCAGCACCCCTTGCTCGCCGTAAAAGGTGACTAAACGGGGGCGGTCCTTCGGATGGGACCGCAAAAACCGAGGCCCCGTATCACAGCAGGTGCGGCACGTTAAAAATCCCTCCCTGCACAAAGACCATAAGCGCCGAGCATAGGCCTAAATTTTGCAGCCCTTCACCGGCAACGGTGGCGTCTCCATATGAATGAAAGATTCCCGAGTGGGACGTTAAACAATATACAATCAATCAATCCTTTATGTTTCTATATTCTGTGTTTTGTTGTAGTATATTGTGTGCAACAGATCAATATTCAAGTTCAATATATATATTACTTTTTAAATTATGTCTATCATGATCTGATATTGGTTACCTATGTTTTATTCATGGCACTTTTCAGACATCATATACACGAACTAAGTATTGTCTTATTAAAAGTTTTTAAGGGGACATTATTAACCTTACAGAAATAGCCATACGTTATTGCACAATACTTCAGACGTTTTACTTTCACTGCACTTCAACTTGAATTACATTCTATTTTCACTGGAAGTCGTATCTTTGTGTTTTGAATCGTCGCGCATGCATTTTGCGCCTTCTTCAGCGAATGTTTACTGATTGGCTGAAACAAATACAGACAATATTTATATTGAATTATGAACAAAACACAGTATTAAATAATAACAACCTTTTTGTTAGTTTGCAACAGATGTAAATTGTAATCTCGGTTTACGATATGTTTTGTTCTCTTCAGTTAGTGAAGAAGCGAAATATCGACACATTAGCGTGGATCGGAGACTTTTAACAATCTGTTACTAATCAAAAAGTATTTCCTTTCATTCTTAACCATGCAAGAATGCCGGGGACTAAATGTTTACACAACGGAAAGAAAAGGATGGAAAACTAACTAATAAAGCGTGTGAATCACACTGATGTGGGGACCCAGGTGTTGTGAACAAGATAAACTGAAGTTTAGGAATACAGAAGAAAATTAATTTTATAAATGCCGATGTGACAAATTGGAGTGACGACAAAGTAATCCAAAAGAGTTTGATCAAAGGATATTTAAAAAAAAGATACCAACAGAAAAGGAAATTGTGAATACATGCTAAAGGAGTGTTTTTCCATTATATGCATGCCTGAGCAGAGTCAGTAATATTAGGTAGGTTGCAATTTTGCTTTATTCATATCTGCTTTAAACGGAATAGATGTTTGATATTCTACTATTTTGAATTTAAAAGCATTCATTGATACAAAGTTATTTTACTTTCTCAAATAGTTTTTTTTTTCTAATAGGAAATGCGTTATATAAGCATTTCTTCACCTAATATTTTAAAAAAATATCGATATTTGACCAGAAGAAAAATCTTAAAAGTTCAGACTTAACAGTGTAAAACAATGTGTACAAATTTGCTGAGTATCATGACACATTATATGTCTTCTTTATTTACTTTTCATATAGTTTGCAGATCATTGCCAATGAGAACACATTGTATTACAGTTTCAGTTAAATATAATCATATCCATGTATATAGATGATACAGTATATAACTATGTTAGTAGCAATACTAATTTGTATTACATATCTATATCTATTTACTATTAGGTACTTGTAATATTTCGTTAGTGCATTCGGAAAATAAGTCCGTCGAGAAATTTATTAATATTCAAATTTTAACAGATAACGATAAAATTACAGTAAGCTTCAAGTTCAGTACCGCAATATGTGCATGATTTATTTATTAATGTACATCATATAAATAGTTTTATTATTGTATTCTAGGACGTAAGCCAAACCAGGACCACAATGAAAACTAGTTGTATGCTAATTGTGTTATCCTGGGTAAAGAAAGGTTATTATTATTATTAAACAATTGTAGAACAGTTTAAAAGATGATACTTTTATATTGTTGATTTTTTTTTAATTTTAGCGTTGTTCTGTATTTCTTGATTCACTTTTATGATAATTCACGTGACTGTAAAGAACCTTAATGGTAAAATAATTATTATCGGGAGTCCATTTGTGAAGACTCGGTGAAAACCACATCAGGAAATCACTTTTCTCCAGATTCGTACTTTCCCAGAGTCGTTAACTGCCTGAAAACCTATGCACAAAGCACAGCGTCTGAATGAATTCAGTCACACCGAAAATCGTTACGAAAAGAGACCTTTCAATTCAATTTCAACTCGAGAATCTCTAAATCTCTGTTGCTTCTGTTCGAACTAAGATCATGTCGTTGGCGATCAGATGAAGAAAAAAAGCATATGACACTAATAAATAGCGGGATGAAGAAATACAAATATTGCTTAGGAACTGTTAAGTTTAACATAATTTAGTCAGGAATTATTTGAGAAGATTGAAAATACCCAAAATAATTTGGATGACGTTCCAATAGATATTTCAATATTCGTCTTTGGTCTTCAAAGACAATGTATGTGTCAATCTCCTAGTTTTCCCTTAAACTACGAAATCAAACCCGACTGTTTAAAACAAAGTTAATTTTTTTTTGTTTGCTTTATTTGATAGGTATGAGGTTCATTAAGCAGGATAATTGCAGTTTTACCTTTCTATACGTGGCACTCGGGTACTTGTTATTAAAAGGTTTGTCATATTCTACAACATTTATTTTCTTCACACGATTCTTATCTTTAGTATTTCAAGGATTATTTTAAGAACCTCTTTAAAATTTACGTACCAGTACTGAGTTATTTAAAAGCGTTTAATTCCCCTGCATGGTGATATTTTTTTATCGGATGCATGCATTTTATTGAACATCTAAGCCGTTTGGATTTAAAGGTTAAAACAACACTGAAGAGGAAATCCAAGATAAAAGACAACAAATACCAGTACTGTATATTACAAATGCCTTTAAAAGCTTTTGGAAACTTCTCAAGAAAATATAAAGAACCTGTACGTAGAAATACATCATAATAGGCATTGTATCAGAATTTATAGTATTGTGAGATTTTTAAGAGTGTGAAAGGTACAGGAGTCCATGTGAATGTTGATTTCAGTAGTTCCATTTCTCGTCACATGCATGTAAACATGAGTTTGATAGACAAATTATGAAAATAAAGAATTTAAGGAATACATTGTTTTTCATTGTTCTAGTCAGCGCCGATGACCACGAGTTCCGCCTAATCCGGGATATTATGGTCAGGTACGACAAGCGAACCCGGCCCTCGGGCAACCACACCCTACCCACCACAGTCAACTTCAGTGTGGCGCTGGCCCAGATAATTGATGTGGTACGTAATTTTCACATAAAGCATCCCAAATATAACTGTATCAAAGGCCACATAATTTAGCCATTATTTTGAATTTCAAACCTAAGAGTAAGGAAATATAGATTACCTACACAGTCACGATGGCTATGAGAAAATGGCATTCATATTAAAAAGGACCTGTTTTCTATCACATAAAACATTCTTTTGAGAATATTTGCTTGTAAGCAATCTTATTGAACCTGTAAAAGATTATATTAAATTAATGTTTTTATTTGGCATTTAATATATATGCACAGCGTATTCATTCAAAAGTTCATTTAATTGCAACATATTACGAACTATTCAGTATATTTTGTTTTGTGTATTTAATATTTTGAGAAATTTCCGCTCACATTAATACACTGATACTATAATGGCGATCAGAATGGTAGCATTGCGTGTTCTTTAATTCCGTTGCCGCAATAGAGGACCTCCACATTTAAGTTCATATCACAGCGACCCGCCATATTCTAATTGTCTTGTTTTCACGTTTGGGTTCGCTTCGTAACCGGGAGGTCATGAGTTCGAGTCCCGCTCGTGCCATGGCCGCGTCAAACCTGAGACGAAAAATAGGTAGTGATAGCTCATTCGCCAAACCCTCGGCATTTAGAAGTGAGAATCACGGGTCTTTCGGATATGACCTTAAAAACCAGAGGTCCCATGTCACGGTAGGCGTTGGCACGTTAAAGAACCCTCACTGCTACGGCCCTGAGCGCTAAGCATAGGTCTAAATTTGTGGTACTTCACCTACAGCTGGTGACGTCGCAATATGAGTGAAAAATTCTTGACGGGACGTAAAACAAACAAACAATCAATCAATCATGTTTAGGTTTGACGCGGCCATGTCACAAGCGGGACTCGAACTCACGACCTCGCGGTCTCTAACCACTGAGCTATCGCGACCGCTTAAAATCTGTAGGCTACATATGTTTTTACCTCTCTATTCCCACGATACTTAAATGATTTTGGTGATGTACATTTCTGGAAGTGGTAGTCTTCTAGAGTCCAAGTGAATGCACTCTGTCACTAACGAAATAAGCTGTTCCCTCCATGTAATTATAGTCAAAATGGATATAGTATAACTTGTTGAAGAAATTGTATATAAGCAACATTTTACCTTTGGTCCTGTGGATTGTACGTGTTATTTCCCCCCAGAACTGTTACGCTTCTAATCGGATCTAGCTGCATTGCAGCATTCTAGTGGGTTTTTTTAAGTAGTGTGCTTTTCATTGAAAACATTATTTTTAAGTTTTCGTTTATTAGCATGACGTATTCGGACCCCCTTCTCTTACAATATCCGACCCGTTTATTCATGGTCAGTTAAGAGTAGACGTAAAATTAATATGTAGAGAGATATTTCTCAGCAACTTTGTATACTATTAACTTTCTTTACTATGGGTTATGCTATGATCAATGAATTTAATTCTGAAATGCTATGAAGAGACGACTAATGGAATCGTGTGCTGAGGTTTTAGCGATGAAAAGAACCTCTCAGTTGGTCTTATATTTTTTCACTAAAGAAACTGAAACCATTGAATCAACGCAGGTGGAGGAAACATAAAACCACGAGCTATTAAACAAGCTGATACAATTTTATATAAAACTTTTTTCTCCCCTGATTTCCATTATCATATGTCATAGGACGACATTGCATTATCACGTGAGCCTTTTTGATTATTACAGCGTTATAAAGTATCATCGCCGGATCTAAATCCTCTCATCAGCAATTCATGTATATTATCAAACTCTGAAAATTTCTACGTTCCTTCTAATTGTTTTACATTAAATTAATCAATAATGATTAATGTCTTTAAATTTAGAAATTTTACAATAGATTATGATTAAAGCTTTCAGCGACAAGTTTGTAAGGATGGGTATAAAAATCACAGTGATTATCAAAACCTTTTTCAGTTTATATTTTCATTTCTGTTTCTTTGAATACAAACTAAGCATTAAGGTATTCAGTAAATTTGGAGAAATCCATTAATATGAATAATTGTTTGTTGTACATCCCTTCGAGAAGTTTCCACTGATATCGATTGATTGTATATTGTTTGACATCCCACTTGAAAATTTTTCACTGATTGGGAGACGTCACCAATGCCGGTGAAGGGCTGCAAAATTTAGGCCAATGATCATCGTTTATGGCCTTTAAGCAGGGAGGGATCTTTATCGTGTCACACCTGCTGTGGCATGGGGCCTCGGTTTTTACCATCTCCTCATTTAGTTGCCTCTTTTGACAAGCAAAGGGTACTTAGGATCTATTCTAACCCCGGTTCCTACAGGGTCCTCTGATATTGAGATGGGAAGTATCACATATCTAGACCTATGTTTAGTGCTCAAGGCCGTAGCAGTGAGGGATCTTAAACGTGCCAACACCTACCGTGACACGGGACCTCCATTTTGAAGGTCATACCCTTAAGACCTATGATTTCCACTCCTGGATGTTGCGCGTTTGCCTACATTTAGCCGACTTCGATTCGCACCTGAGTACGTATCTAGTTAGTATGGTAAATTCTTTTTTCCATGTATAGTACTCCAGCCAATCACATCCATTGTTTGACAACTGGCACACGAACTGCATCATTACAAGGCTGCCCTATATGATTAAACTTCAAATGTCAAAATACGTCATAAAGGTTAAAGTCCCTGAAAATTCCGAGTACGAAACGAAGTTACCCTATGATTATATTTTAGGTCTGACACGGTCATGACACAACAGGACTCTAACTCAAACCTCCAGGTCACGACGCAAACGCTCTACAACTTAGCTACCGTGGCCAGTGTTTTAGATAACATAACATGAGTGTAGATTACATTAATGTTTTGCTATGCATTATAGAAACTAACTTGTTTTGAAACATGCTGTTGATTTCTTCCTCTTTAATTTGTAGGATGAAAAAAATCAAATAATCACCACGAATTGCTGGTTAAACTTGGTAAGTTTCCAGTCAAACTTTGATGTGATGTATTGGGTTGTAGAAATATATCAATAGAATAGCTATTATCGACATAACATAGTTAATTAATTAATGGATACAAATAGATCAACTTCAGGTTCAATCTGGTGATCAGTAACAGCATTTTTTACTGTTTGGCAAAGCTCCTGAATCGATTTAGCTCTTCAGTTTGCTTATATTATTTTATACAACCAGTTTATACATATTTTTACATAACTTGTAAGATAGTATTATTTTATGGAGATTAATCATGTAAAAAAAATCCAAACATGTAAGTTTGTTAATCCAAATTTGCAACCGTGTTAATTTTTCAGTTTCAGCTTTGTATGTGTGTAAGTCAGGGGGTGTAAATTACGTTTCTCAGAAATGTATACTTCTGTGATGTAATCAAGATTTGTGTAATCGTTTGATTTCTTATTTTACAATTCTCTTTATAAAAGTGTATCATTGTTTCGCAATTTATAAGCTGTGGTCCTTACAGTATTAAAGTTTGTAGAATTAGTATTTACATATTTGCATCTTACTACATCGCATCTGACACGTTACAAGTCAATAAATATCAAATCAACAATGGTACATTTGCATAATAAGAAGTCAAATGATTGCACAAATGAAGAGTACAACACAGAGGCATACATAACTTACACCCCCTGAGTTAAAACATACAAAGCTGCAACTGAAAAATTAACACGGTTGCAAGGATTAACAATCTTGCAAGCCTGGATTTTTTGAACACGATTAACCTCCACATTAACTATGATTCATTCGGTAATTTTTATATCACATACATTGTACTAGTATCTCCAAAGCAAAAAGTAATATCGCTTTTTCTAATCTATATCAAAGATGTTCAAAAGTATTGCATGATTCTATTGTTGTCTACGTCACAGATTATAACATACCTCATTGTGTCTGTCTCTTTTTCTCTAATTTGTTTTTTAAAAGAAAAACAAGGCTTTCATATTTTTTTTATGATATCTCCAACAAATACGAGATATGACTATACACTGAAACTCACCATATGTTTGCAATTATCAAATTGCTAAATCGACCTTTCTTCATTACTAAAGTCAGAAATGCCTGACGAATAGATATTAAGTAAATGAGGAGAGAACTCCAATCGAACAGAAATCTTCTGCCGTTGATTTCCTTACAACCCTCCGCTAGTGTTTATACATTTCGTTCAAGCAAATCACCATAAACCTTTAAGTCATTGCAATTCCCCACTATTCTCTGTTCTTACGTTGATCAGCTCTGTTTCATGGTTGATGATATATAAATGAAAATAAATTATAGTCTAATTATTCTTAGTATGACTTGCAACTTTCACCTTCAAGACAATATCAAATATGGGTGGGTGCAAACGCAGTAAATCACCAAGGGTTTTGACTTGTTTAAGAAAAAGTAAAAATAAGATACCATCGACATTATTACCAGTCTAGGCTAATGAACTTGATCAATGCGCCCAGGAGCTGTTTGTAATCGTAGCAACTAAATTAAAGAACCACTGCTCTGCTATGTTCAGTCTGCTACTATCTAAAAGAAATGATAAGATAGTGCACGTAGCCTAATGCCATTTATGATCATTATAATGACTCAGATGTAAATATAAGTCAATTATAATATGGTTGAAATGGAAAATTAAATCCTTGGTCTTCGACAAATTAAATCACGTGACTAATGCGGGTATTTATGTTTAATAAAAATGAACAGGTGCTACGAATGCGCATTGCTGCCAAATGAAGCAAGTTATATGAACAAGTGATTCAGGAGATAACACGCAGTGATCAATCTCATAAATCCTATGAGGAATACAAAAGTAAGAAAATTGCAATCGCGGACAATTAGACGTACCAGAGGTGGGATCTGAATTTTGACATTGCCCATAACTTCGAAATGGTAAATACTAGAGCTTTCATATTTCACATGAATATTTCTTGTGACAAGACCTTTCTATTGGTGCCAAGATATTTCTTGTGAACTTGGCATTTGGCCTACTTTTTATAAACTTTAACATTGACTTGACCATCATTGAAATTTGCCACTATCTGGGGCATTTGTCTTCACAAATGCATCTTGCTCTCAGATTATCTTCCTCTAAATCTTCAATTTTTAACTAAATTAGTTAAACAATTTCCAAATATTATTGTACATATTACATATTTTCCACATTTCACCATATCAGGTTTTTTTTCTTTTTGCCCTCTTTAAGGTGGCATATTACATCGTCATAATGGCTGCCTTCCTTTCGAAACATGATTGAGAGTATCTGCAAAATTTTCCTATTTCGTTTAAATTTTATTTCCTAGCTAAGTTGCACAGTAGGTTAGAGTGTTTACTGCTAAACTGTAGATCACGGATTCAGTGGGGAGGGGTAAATTTGATCCAGATTACTTTATACTAAAACTGCATTTTTTTACTAAATAAAGTAAATTTGAAAGCTTTCAATATCACAAAATTATTGTATATATATCCGCTAGTTTTCATCCACATCAAATTTCTATTCCTCCTTACGTACGTACAAGACTGACTAGTACATGTATTAGCTTAAACGTACGATATGATTTTTATACAAGACCATGTCGAAGATCCGGGCATCTTGTTTATGGTTTTTCTTTCTGTCTGCCTTTTTGTCCACAACTTTATCCGTAGTCAAAACTGAAAGGTGATGGCCAATGCAATGAGACTGATAAAGCCTAAAATATTTTGTTTGTTTGTTTTACGTCCCGTTGAAAGACCCGTGGTTCTCACTTTTAAATGCCGAGCGTTTGGCGAAGGAGCAATCACTACCTATTTTTAACGTCTTAGGTTTGACGCGGCCATGGCACGAGCGGGACTCGAACTCACGACTTCCCGGTTACGAAACGAACGCTCTAACCACTGAGCTACCGTGACTGGTAGCCTAAGATATTCTATGATGACCTGACATTTAAGTTGACGACAATCAGTTCGTCAAAAGGCTTCAGGTATAAAATATATTCTTTTTATTTCATGTTTTGGTGTAGAACTGGAGAGACAATATGCTTAGATGGAATCCACGGAAGTATGGAGGAATAAAAGTGATTAGGTTGCCTTTTGACCAAGTGTGGCGCCCGGACATCCTGCTTTATGACAAGTGAGCATTTAATTACAGAAATTAGATATGAGTCGATGCTGACGATTATGTAACGCTATTCTGATTCCCAGTAAATTGCATTTGAATATTTTTGCAAACATTCATCGTGGTTTGATTTGTATATTATAAACGAGTTCCACTTTCCTTTTTTTTCTTTTTTTTTGGGGGGGGGGGGGGGGGGGGGCTCTGAAGAATTCACGATATCATTTCAGTACCATTTTAAGCGCAGCTTTGTACTTGTCCTGCACGGGCTGGTATATTCGATTTTCTAATTAGAGTAATTACTTTGTTTATCAATTCTGTTTTTTGTGTGATTTTGCAATTGAATCAGTAAACGCCTAATCAAGGTAAAAACGAACTAATCATGTTGGAAAAGGTCCATGGGGATGAAATATCGGACTATCGCTGCTATTTTGGGAGAGATCGTTAAACTGTTTTAACAGTTATCTTTGTATGTATTAGTTGTTGCAGTATCATAATTAGTATACGTAATTACAACTTATTGACTTAGCTCGTTTCACCAATAATCCGAGACAATTCATCAATACATTTTCTGTTATTTAGCTTAAAAATGAATATTTCTTTAATTTATCATACATCACAGTAACATAATCTTAGAGCAATTTCTCCTACAGTGCGGATGTCGGAACAGCGCAGTCATCTGTCAGCACCAACGTCATAGTGTCTGATACTGGCAATGTCACGTGGTTATCCATGTGGATTTTCAAAAGTTCTTGTTCAATGGATGTCCGTTATTTTCCTTTCGACGTACAGAATTGCTCCATGAATTTTGCATCTTGGACTTTCGATGCATTTCGGATGGACATAAGAAATGACGCAAAAGAGGGCGATTTATCAAACTACGTGAACAGTTCTGAGTTTGAGGTTGTAGAATTCAGTTTCAAACGTCACGTGGTCGTCTTCACATGTTGTCCGGAGCCGTACGTGTTTTTGACTTACACCCTCGTAGTTCAACGCAAACCGCTGTTCTACCTATTTAACATGGTGATGCCATGTATTCTAATTACTCTAGTGGCTCTGTTAGGGTTCTACATGCCAAATGACTCCGGGGAGAAGCTTTCAATGGGCATCACAACTTTGCTGTCTATGACGGTCTTCCTAATGATTGTTGCAGAGCGGTTACCACCAGTATCGGATATCGTACCCCTTATAGGTACACGTGATTGTTATTTAATGAAATGACATTTTACTCACAAATTATACATGAATGGAAAAGGGTGAAGATAACAAATAGTGACCTATCTCATACATCTTATCAAGATTATTTTTTTTAAATTACGAACGGACCACTGGAAACACCACAGGTGTAGACCTTAAACACCATTCACCCAGTGTTAACATGGTGTTAAAGGTCTATAACCCCGATAATATTGAATTGATTGAGATACATATATGGTTCTGCATCAGAAACAAATGCATTGGGAATAAATTCGTATGAATTAATAGTTTCTCTCGTAAAATTATATATATATATATATATATATATATATATATATATATATATATATCACAAAGCTGATTGAGTATACACTCGACTAGTTTCGTCAATTCTTATATATATATATATATATATATGTGTGTGTGTGTGTGTGTGTGTGTGTGTGTGTGTGTGTGTGTGTGTGGTCTACGTGTAAATAAATAAAGAACTAATACGAGTGGTTATCACAACATCCTGTCAACCATCATTCATTTTAGGTCTATATTACGGTATGTCCATCGCCCTTATTTCGTTGTCAACAGCGCTCAATGTCTTCACGCTGAACGTCCATCATAAAGGCCTACGAGGACATGAAGTCCCATATTGTCTCAAACGCGTGTTCTTTGGGATTGTTGCCAAGCTGTTGTTCCTCAAAATCGATTTACCAGTAGCTCCAGAAGAGGGAATGGTAAGAAGTTATTATCATCAATATTCAAGACAATTTCAGGTGTAAAGAACATTGCTTAAGCATGTTTTAAGATTTTAAAAGTATGTTACTCAGAAACACCAGTATTCAAAATACATGAATGCAAAATCGAATGATTGATTGACCAATGAATAGATTTACAGGTTGGAACTTTAAGTCCCTCCGGCTTTAATGTTTCGGACATACCGAAACTTGATCTGTTCAAGCTGACGTGACACAAGGCTTTTTATTAAAATCTATGAGGATTCCATATCGGGCCAAAGACTACATGTAACATGTGATTGAATCTTGGTTAGTAAGGTCTCACTCGAAAGACCCTTGACTGTCATTTTAAGGCCAACTTTCGCGACGAAACATGTGTTGAAACATAGATTTTTGTGGCAGGTTTCTAGTAGTGTGAGGTCGAACACATTATTTGTACGGCTTATCAAAACTTTCTTCCAAAAGGGTAAAATCTATTATACACAAGGATATTTACAATTTAAGTACATACATGTACGACATTACTATCGGGATAGTGTGTACACTAGTGATGGATAGCTGCATGTGTACACATGCCTCCGTGGCCGAGTGGTAAGAGCATCGGGCTCAAAATCACAAAGCCTCTCACTTCTGTCGGAGCGTGTTCGAATCTCGGCCGCAGCCTTATGTGAGCAAGTTTGACAGTTTACTTGCGGAAGGTCGATGGTCTCTTCCCGGGTACAATGTATATAGATTCTCTCCTCCACCTACAAAAACTGGACGCCACCAGATAACTGAAAGATTATTGAGTGTGGCGGAAAGCAATAAATAATCAATCAATCATGTGCACATTTATTGACGACAGTTATGTATTAACAACTGGCATATTTATCTCCAAGATAGATTTGGTTTGTTTCCAGTGTTACTTTCTACAGAAAATATTTTTCTTTACTTAAACATCTGAAAAAGAAATATAAAGGCATTTTACTGAATCAAAAAACAAGTGAAGACATGAATAGTTTATATTTAAACAGGAGCAGGTGCCCTCACCACGTTATGTCATTTATGAGAGCGAACCACCCCCTGCCACAAACGGAAGAGATGATGTGCCTCCGAGATTTCCACAAAAAACAGACACAGATGACCCTTGTCAAAAAGAATTTATGAAGATATTGCACCGAATTAACAAGACTATCGACCGAAATGATCTGCGAATGGCTGAACAAGATAGGCGTGACGTCATCAAAGTAGAGTGGCAACAGCTAGCCCTCGTTATTGACAGGTTGCTACTCGTGCTTTTTATTGTCATTGTTGTTTGCTCTACCTTGTCTTTGCTGGTTCCCGGAAGTAATTATTCACACCCTATCATAAACCAAGAATAACCATTATTACAAACATTTATACCGGTTCTAAAAACGAAGATCATGTATAATTATGTAAGTTAAGCTTACATGAATTTGTGGTTTAAATAAACTTGGGTTCGAAGGAAATGTCGTTTGGTTCGCTGAAACGCGGAATGGAAAAACATGGTACTGTAATGCACTCAAACTCAATAAATGAGTTCTAGTAGTTTCGCCATTATATTACAAATATATCATAATCAGCGGAATGGAATTCATATTATAGTAATGTACAGCTGGACTTGTACCTTTCAAAAAATTAAACGATCGATAAGATTCGTTTATTTCCTTGTAAAAATCTACTAGATATAGCTCAAAATGACATGTTCCGTTACTGTCGCCATTTTGATATTAACATTCACAAGAGATATATTTGCTCGGATTACTGGATAATGCACGCTGTATGTTCCCATATATTATTTTTCTGTTCGAAAACTTAAAGATTTGAAAGACAATAAGTTAGTTTTGATAATTTTATTTTACATAAGGTAGTATCTTGTCGCCAGTATCGAAGTAATGTTCGTTACACTAGAAATATCTTACCACAAGAGTTGTAAACTCTTAAGACTTTAAAATGTAAAAGCTGAATTACGACATAGTTAGACTGTTTTGTACATGTATCGATAAATGTCAAACTATTGAACATATTCTTTTCTTCATCTAGTCATATCACTATGCAAACCAAAACAAAAAACAAACAAACCAGAAAACAACAACAACAAAACAAAAACAAAAAAATGGGGTCTTGAGCGTAGATTTTAATGATTGTAATGTTCGTTACTGCCAAATACGAGGAAATATATACACCCACTGATTGAAATCCTCTACAACTACATGAGCGTATTTGATGCCATAAAAAATGCCGTTGATATATATTCCCGTTTAATTTTTGAAGAGACACTACAGCTCATTTTGCTCAAAAATCGTAAAATGACAATTTTCCCAGAGCTTTCTCTAATTTTGTTACATAGTTGAATGTATAAATTTGGCAAAAATAATACATTTCGAAAGTTGAAAATTCTCGTTTAAATGCAAATATTAATAGTTTTTAAAGGCTCTATTTAAACAACACTGAGACTTCCTCTTTCGGTCTTCGGACACATGCGCATGGACGATAAACAATTCAATGAGAGGAAGCGTACAATGGCTAAATCCAGAATTTTGACAGATTTTGCGAGAAAAGGGTTAAAATAGAACGACATACAACTCGTATGCAAACTAGAATTTACGTGGGTATATTATTATGACCCTACAGTTACGTGACACACACGCAAGGCTTTTAAAGTAAGCTATTTTTATCCAATCATGTGGCATGTTTTTTAAAAATATATATATTTGGTTAATAGGGACATGAAAGGTTTTCTGTTATAAAAATGATTTATAATTACTTAATTGTAAGAAGAAGGAGATAAACCCATACTCGAGAAGCGAGTGAGGACCCCTTTAAGGGGTATCTAAATAAGTTTTTATACAACAAGTGTGTTGTTATACTGAATCACGTGATATAAAATATCCGAGTCAGAATGGATAAACCATAATGTTGAATTCCGGATGATCTTTAAAGCGCAGTTGAGAGCAAATCAATGCATTCCTAATGTTCACAATTGTCAGTATTGTTATAATTTTTTA
Organism: Ostrea denselamellosa; assembly: GCA_024699665.1. Classification (NCBI taxonomy): domain Eukaryota; kingdom Metazoa; phylum Mollusca; class Bivalvia; order Ostreida; family Ostreidae; genus Ostrea; species Ostrea denselamellosa. The sequence continues at coordinate 2,987,086 of JAMZEH010000065.1, read as the reverse complement.
TTATTTTATCGTTACGTGTTTTAACAAACACTCAATTACAATGTAGAAAATGAGTTGTAGTGTCTCTTTAAGCATACTAGGGGAATGACTATACGGTTTCAAAATGTTCTTTACCGTAATGTACGTGACCGCATTTCACAATACTGTCCGTGAATTGAATTCCAGCTCGAGCCACAGACCTCAGGAAAGTGTAGAGGATTGTTTGTCCAGGTAACGAACATTTTCTAAAATTGCAGTCCTGTGGGACTCGGGTTAGAATTGTTCCTCAGTACCCCGTGCGTGTCGTAAAAGGCGACTAAATGAGCCGGTCTGCAAAAACAGAGGCCTGGTGTCACAGCAGGTGGGGCAGATAAAGATCCCTCCCTGCTCAAAGGACGTAAGCGCCGAGGTAGGCGTAAATTTTGCAGCCCTTCTACGGCAATGATGACGTCTCCATATGAGTTATTGAACTACAATCAACCTGAAATTGCATGCTCTGAAACGCGCACAAGTTTTCTAATAAGCTTTGTTGATGTGTTATTTATTTATTTATTTATTTCTGTTTGTTTTAAATGTTTAAACAATTTTTTAAAAATGGAGGTTTCAATTGAAAGTTTCATTTCAACGCTTTAATGCATCTTATAACGTACATATCTCATCTGTAAAGAGAATTACAGTATTAATTTTCATTACATTACTAACGAGGTGTCGGTGTTTTTTGATAAATGTCTTTGTTATTAATTCAAAATATACTGTATATTCGTAAACATCTTATGCAATAATAATAATAATAATACGTTTTTATAGTTATTTGTGTGAGATGTTTTATATGAAAGTACTTTAAAGCTAAATAAATAATGAGTATATTAATCAAGGTATTGGTGAGCTGAACGTTCATTTTATATGAGAGATCTTTTAAACGTGTTCATAATCTTGAAATAAAATTTGTTGATTTCTGTAATTTTCGTTACATTAGGGACAGTATTTTAGGAGATATATTTGAAAGATTCATTGATGTGTTTTATTTCGATTACATGATAGGGATAGATTTTGGCAAATGAATATAATTTGGACAAAATTCAGCTTTAGTCTTTGCCTATTAAATATAATAGGAGTCTGGTAGGAGTATACTCATATCAGTTGATTTCCTGAACATATGTTGGGCTGTTTATTTCAAATGTCAGTAGAAGTTACAGAATCCGATGCATCAGTAATTTCCTATTCTGAGGTGCAGTCATTTATGTAACTCACGTACAAAATAGAATTCCTATATATGTCTCTTTGTAGCATTGTATGTCCCAGGTAGATTGGTAACAGATATTTCATAGCCCTTTAGTCACCGAAAAATGACCAGTGTTTGAAATGAGGTCACAGAAATACGTCTTCTTTGATGCTAAATAAAACTTAATACAATAAATCTCACAAGTCAATATTCCAAAAATAAATAAACAATGATATTCCACAAGTCCTGACACTGTGACCTTTTACTTGCACCCAATTACTGAGTTTGGGTGAATAATAATGTGAAGTTAACATTTTGTAAAATCAAAAACAAACAAACAAAAACAAAAACAAACAAACAAACAAACAAACAAACAGGCAAAAAAAAACCCCAACAACTTATGAACTAGGGAAGCAGAACACCGTATGCTAAACATGTTTTTGCGTTATAATACCCTATATTTTACAATTTTTGCGTTATAAGTCTCTTTTTACAACACTTTATGTTATATGTTTTTTGCGTTATAAATGTTTTTTTCTTTGTTTTCCATAAGTCTAGAATAGCATCATTACTCCACATCTTTCGGATATAAAGTCTCACTGACTCATGAATGACCACCAAATGTCATTTAAAGTCAAGATTACTAGGTTAGATAAGGAAGAAATGATTTCTGAATGGTATATAAGAATTCGCATGAAAAGTCACAATCGCGAAAATATTGTTCTAGAGGTTAAAAGGTCAAATAAGATTAAACGGATGTGTAATTTACATATACTTTTTGGGATGTTGAACATACTCCAACTTTGTAAGTCATCGGGCACTTTGCAAAACTGACATAAATAAAAGAAATTTTCAATGAAAAATATAATCCTATTTCCAATACAGAAAGAACCAGTCGTGGTAGCTCAGTGGTTATAGCGTTCGCTTCGTAACCGGGAGGTCGCAAGTTCGAGCCCCACTAGTGCCAAACCTAAGACGTAAAAGACAGTAGTGATTGCTCCTTCGCCAAACGCTCTTCAGTTAGAAGTGAAAATCACTGGTCTTTTGGATATGACCTTAAAAATGGAGGTCCCGTGTCACGGTAGACGTTTCCACCTTTATTATCATTAGATATAGTCGCTTTTTGGAATGTCAGTTCTTTGATTTCATTATTATCTTTTATTTGTATTGCTAATATTTCACGAATACTAAAGTTGACCGGTCGCGGTAGCTCAGTGGTTAGAGCGTTCGCTTCGTAACGGGGAGTTCGTGAGTTCGAGCCCCGCTCGTGCCATGGCCGCGTCAAACCTAAGACGAAAAAATAGGTAGTGATTGCGCCTTCGCCAAACGCTCGGCATTTAGAAGTGAGAATCATGGGTCTTTCGGATATGACCTTAAAAACGGAGGTCCCGTGTCACAGTAGGCGTTGGCACGTTAAAGAACCTTCACTGCTATGGGCCTGAGCGCTAAGCATAGGTCTAAATTTGTGGTACTTCACCTACAGCTACTGATGTCTCAATATGAATGAAAATTCTCGACGGGATGTAAAACAATCAATCAAACCAATATAGAAAGATATGTTTCGTTAACATCGAGCAAGGATATGTTTTCCCCAATTCAGTGTGTGTATTTATACATAAGATCAATAGTTACTTCCGATTTCATTTTCAGGGGCATTATGACTACCACTCTATGGACAAGTTTATTGGGTTGAGGTTAAGCGATACCATCTGTACATAGCATACCCGAGTATTCATAAAAATGAAAAACTGCGGAAATTTCAAAGATATAGATCAATATTAAATTCTAAAAAACTGTGGAATTACTTTGATAATCTTTTCTTTATTATTGAAATGTTTGAAACGTTCCACTCTTAATAGTTATAATTAAACAGTGTTTTTTTTACTCAACGAGTCTCCATACATATAAACTGAACGACATTATTTGTTTTTTCGTCTTGGTTGTACATATTGTAGTTAAATCAACGTGGTTCCTTGTATCATATCGCCAAAAATTAAGCCAATAAAAGGATTATCGTCCTGGGTATTATTCTACTTTTGAAAGATTATTTTCGTAATAATTCGCAGAAAAGATGTCAATTTCATGCTCAAAATAAATAGTTTTTAACAATATCTTCTCATTTAATCAATCTAACGGTTAAATGAAAGCGAGTTTATTTACACCATCTTGAAAACAAATTGCAACATTCAAACCCGATTTCATTAAGCCTTTTGCTTGATTAGATAAGAATTTATCTGAAGCATAAAATAAACATCTTTTCGACTTCTCTTCGGCAGCGTACAACAAACATCGACATACTGGTGAAGAAGACAAGACCCTCAAACGTTTCCGTACTAACGATATGGTGGCATAGTACCGCCATCATTTGTTAGCTGTTTATTTTGCCTTTTCAGTTAATTATTCATCTTCGGCAAACGCTCAACATTTAAAAGTGAGAATCACGGGTCTTTCGGATATGACCGTACATGTAAACGGAGGTCCCGTGTCGCGGCAGGCATTGACACGTTATACAAACTTCACTGCTACGGCCCTCAACGCTAAGCATAGGACTTCACCTACAGTCTCAATGACAATATGAGAGAAAAATTATTGATAAATGGTAAAACAAAGAACCAACAACTTAATGTTTCTTTGTTTTAGGTCCCGTCAAGAATTATTCACTCATATTGAGACGTCACCAGTTGTAGGTGAAGTACCACAAATTTAGACCTATGCTTAGCGCTCAGGGCCGTAGCAGTGAGGGTTCTTTAACGTGCCAACGCCTACCGTGACACGGGACTTCTTTTTTTAAGGTCATATCCGAAAGACCCGTGATTCTCACTTCTAAATGCCGAGTGTTTGGCGAAGGAGCAATCACTACCTTTTTTTACGTCTTAAGCTTGACGAAGCCATGACACTAACAACTTAATGATTTGAAATATGGGCATAATGATCTGATAAGCTGACATATAGAACAAAGAGGATCAAATAATGTTCGGGTGTTGCTAAAACGCGGAACGGAAAACGGAACGGATTTTAAGAATTAAAATGACTACTGTAGCTTAAATAACACTTAAAATCTGACAAATACGTTTTATTTTAATTAAAATCAGATTTTTTAGGAATTCATTTACAAATGGTAAAACAATTTTATCTTAATATTCTGCACCACTGAGTGAAGTTCAGTTAAATGTTTGTATACGTTTACAACACTTTTTACAGCCTTGTAATATTGACATTGATGTTAGCGAGCAGCGAGGTTTATATGCCCCCGCCTTCTCGTAGCAATACGTCTTTAATGCACACGTATCATATTTACACGTAATACAGTTTATGTGTGTATATACAACAGGGACTGTGGTGCGCATGTATAAAACAACGATGATTATTATGTAGGTTAATAATGAGATGACCTTTTTATTCCATTCAAAGATAAATTCTTTGTTAGCCTTTAAGCTATTCCATATATCATGAAATAAATCTGTTAATTGCTCTTACTAGGATCATAAACTTCACCTTAGTATACATTGATTCTTTTTCAATCGGTTTCCCCAAAGCTGTATCTCTATCAACACACACGCAGGATTCCGGTACATGTACAAACTTTCACTTGACGTAAATCGATCTCAAATGAAGCAAACCTTGTATAGAGACTGGACTTGTTCGCTTTGAAATTTATGTGATACATATATATGTATAATACACCAGAAGTGAAACAAAGATCGAATTCAAGTTAAGTTATCTTACAATTATGAAGTTCGATGAACAGCAAATTCGATTTAAAAAAGCTATGGTTGAATTTTTTGAGAAAATTATTCTATATCTTGTATATGTTGTTTGTTTTCGGCGGGAAGGGGTGTGTGTGAAAACCTCTTATTCACTGTTAGGTTTATAAAATTGTTTCCTATGGTGGCAGCCAGAAACAAATGTATTAAAATTTGAAATCTTACTTCATTACAAGTCTTTTTCAGAATGTTTTATTTATCTATTTTTACAATATCACAATCGATGGGAGAGAAGGGGGTCAGAAAATGAAAGAGCTGGGAATGGCACAAACAACGATTGCTTAATATTTTTCAAAATGAATGATTTTAAAATGTATATCTATTAATTTGTATGAAGTATAAGAAATTATACATATATATGTATTCTGAGCGTGACTTCCCGGTTACTCTGTAATTTCTTCTACCTTTGTACATAATAATCTGACAAGTATACATTATAGTCTGACAAATCCACATAATTATCTGACAAGTCCACATAATTATCTGACAAGTCCACATAATTATTTGACAAGTCCACATAATTATCTGACAAGTCCACATAATTATCTGACAAGTCCACATAATTATCTGTCAAGTCCACATTATAGTCAGACAAGTCCACATTATAGTCTGACAAGTCCACATAATTATCTGACAAGTCCACATTATAAACTGACAGGGCTACATAATTATCTGACAAAAACATATTATAAACTGACAGATCTACATAATTATCTGACAAGTCCACATTATAAACTGACGAATCCATATAATTATCGGACAAGTCTACATAATTATCTGACACGTCCATATAATTATCTGACAAGTCCACATTATAAACTGACAAATCCACATACTTATCTGACAAGTCCACGTTATAAACTTTCAGGTCTACATAATTATATGACAAATCTACATAATTATCTGACAAGTCCACATTATAGTCTGACAAGTCCACATAATTATCTGACAAGTCCAAATAATTATCTGACAAATCCACATAATTATCTGACACGTCCACATTAGTATTTGACACGTCTACGTAATTATCTGACAAGTCCACATAATTATCTGACAAGTCCATATAATTATCTGAAAACTCGACATAATTATCTGACAAGTCCACATAATTATCTGACAAGTCCACATAATTATCTGACAAGTCCACATAATTATTTGACAAGTCCACCTAATTAGCTGAAAAGTCCACATTATTATTTGACATGTCGACATAATTATCTGACAAGTCCACATAATTATCTGACAAATGCACATTATAAACTGACAAATCCACATAATTATCTGACAAGTCCACATAATTATCTGACAAGTCCACATAATTATTTGACAAGTCCACCTAATTATCTGAAAAGTCCACCTAATTATCTGACAAGTCCACATAATTATCTGACACGCCCGCATTATCATTTGACACGTCCACATAATTATCTGACAAGTCCACATAATTATCTGATAAGTCCACATTACAGTCTGACACGTCCACATTATAGTCTGACAAGTCCACACAATTATCTGACAAGTCCACATAATTATCTAACAAGTTCACATAATTATCTGACAAGTCCACATTATAGTCTGACAAGTCCACATAATTATCTGACAAGTTCACATAATTATCTGACAAGTCCACATAACTATCTGACAAGTTCACATAATTATCTGACAAGTCCACATAATTATCTGACAAGTCCACATAATTTTCTGACAAGTCCACATAATTATCTGACAAGTCCACATTATAGTCTGACACGTCCACATTATAGTCTGACAAGTCCACATAATTATCTGACAAGTCCACATTATAAACTGAAAATTCCACATAATTATCTGACAAGTACACGTTATCAACTGAGAGGTCTACATAATTATCTGACAAGTCTACATAATTATCTGACAAGTCCACATTATAAACTGAAAAATCTACATAATTATCTGACAAGTCCATATAATTATCTGACAAGTCTACCTAATTATCTGACAAGTTCACATAATTATCTGACAAGTCTACATAATTATCTGACAAGTCCACATTATAGTCTGACAAGTCCACATTATAGTCTGACAATTCCACATAATTATCTGACAAGTCCATATAATTATCTGACAAGTCCACATAATTATCTGACACGTCCACATTAGTATTTGACACGTCCACATAATTATCTGACAAGTCCACATAATTATCTGACAAGTCCATATAATTATCTGAAAAGTCGACATAATTATCTGACAAGTCCCCATAATTATCTGACAAGTTCACAGAAGTAACTCACAAGTCCACATAATTATTTGACAAGTCCACCTAATTATCTGACACGTCCACATTATTATCTGACACGCCCACATTATTATTTGACAAGTCCACATAATTATCTGACAAGTCCACATAATTATCTGACAAGTCCACATTACAGTCTGACAAGTCCACATTACAGTCTGAGAAGTCCACATTACAGTCCGACAAGTCCACATAATTATCTGACAAGTCCACATAATTATCTGACAAGTCCACATAATTATTTGACAAGTCCACCTAATTATCTGAAAAGTCCACCTAATTATCTGACAAGTCCACATAATTATCTGACACGCCCGTATTATCATTTGAAACGTCCACATAATTATCTGACAAGTCCACATAATTATCTGACAAGTCCACATTACAGTCAAACAAGTCCACATTATAGTCTGACAAGTCCACACAATTATCTGACAAGTCCACATAATTATCTGACAAGTCCACATAATTATCTGACAAGTCCACATAATTATCTGACAAGTCTACATAATTATCTGACAAGTCCACATTATAGTCTGACAAGTCCAAATAATTATCTGACAAATCCACATCATTATCTGACACGTCCACATTAGTATTTGACACGTCTACGTAATTATCTGACAAGTCCACATAATTATCTGACAAGTCCATATAAGTATCTGAAAACTCGACATAATTATCTGACAAGTCCACATAATTATCTGACAAGTCCACATAATTATCTGACAAGTCCACATAATTATTTGACAAGTCCACCTAATTATCTGAAAAGTCCACCTAATTATCTGACAAGTCCACATTATGATTTGACATGTCGACATAATTATCTGACAAGTCCACATAACTATCTGACAAGTCCACATTATTATTTGACATGTCGACATAATTATCTGACAAGTCCACATTACAGTCCGACAAGTCCACATTATAGTCTGACAAGTCCACATAATTATCTGGCAAGTCCATATAATTATCTGACAAATGCACATTATAAACTGACAAATCCACATAATTATCTGACAAGTCCACATAATTATCTGACAAGTCCACATAATTATTTGACAAGTCCACCTAATTAGCTGAAAAGTCCACATTATTATTTGACATGTCGACATAATTATCTGACAAGTCCACATAATTATCTGACAAATGCACATTATAAACTGACAAATCCACATAATTATCTGACAAGTCCACATAATTATCTGACAAGTCCACATAATTATTTGACAAGTCCTCCTAATTATCTGAAAAGTCCACCTAATTATCTGACAAGTCCACATAATTATCTGACACGCCCGCATTATCATTTGACACGTCCACATAATTATCTGACAAGTCCACATAATTATCTGATAAGTCCACATTACAGTCTGACACGTCCACATTATAGTCTGACAAGTCCACACAATTATCTGACAAGTCCACATAATTATCTAACAAGTTCACATAATTATCTGACAAGTCCACATTATAGTCTGACAAGTCCACATAATTATCTGACAAGTTCACATAATTATCTGACAAGTCCACATAACTATCTGACAAGTTCACATAATTATCTGACAAGTCCACATAATTATCTGACAAGTCCACATAATTTTCTGACAAGTCCACATAATTATCTGACAAGTCCACATTATAGTCTGACACGTCCACATTATAGTCTGACAAGTCCACATAATTATCTGACAAGTCCACATTATAAACTGAAAATTCCACATAATTATCTGACAAGTACACGTTATCAACTGAGAGGTCTACATAATTATCTGACAAGTCTACATAATTATCTGACAAGTCCACATTATAAACTGAAAAATCTACATAATTATCTGACAAGTCCATATAATTATCTGACAAGTCTACCTAATTATCTGACAAGTTCACATAATTATCTGACAAGTCTACATAATTATCTGACAAGTCCACATTATAGTCTGACAAGTCCACATTATAGTCTGACAATTCCACATAATTATCTGACAAGTCCATATAATTATCTGACAAGTCCACATAATTATCTGACACGTCCACATTAGTATTTGACACGTCCACATAATTATCTGACAAGTCCACATAATTATCTGACAAGTCCATATAATTATCTGAAAAGTCGACATAATTATCTGACAAGTCCCCATAATTATCTGACAAGTTCACAGAAGTAACTCACAAGTCCACATAATTATTTGACAAGTCCACCTAATTATCTGACACGTCCACATTATTATCTGACACGCCCACATTATTATTTGACAAGTCCACATAATTATCTGACAAGTCCACATAATTATCTGACAAGTCCACATAATTATCTGACAAGTCCACATAATTATTTGACAAGTCCACCTAATTATCTGAAAAGTCCACCTAATTATCTGACAAGTCCACATAATTATCTGACACGCCCGTATTATCATTTGAAACGTCCACATAATTATCTGACAAGTCCACATAATTATCTGACAAGTCCACATTACAGTCAAACAAGTCCACATTATAGTCTGACAAGTCCACACAATTATCTGACAAGTCCACATAATTATCTGACAAGTCCACATAATTATCTGACAAGTCTACATAATTATCTGACAAGTCCACATTATAGTCTGACAAGTCCACATAATTATCTGACAAGTCCAAATAATTATCTGACAAATCCACATCATTATCTGACACGTCCACATTAGTATTTGACACGTCTACGTAATTATCTGACAAGTCCACATAATTATCTGACAAGTCCATATAAGTATCTGAAAACTCGACATAATTATCTGACAAGTCCACATAATTATCTGACAAGTCCACATAATTATCTGACAAGTCCACATAATTATTTGACAAGTCCACCTAATTATCTGAAAAGTCCACCTAATTATCTGACAAGTCCACATTATGATTTGACATGTCGACATAATTATCTGACAAGTCCACATAACTATCTGACAAGTCCACATTATTATTTGACATGTCGACATAATTATCTGACAAGTCCACATTACAGTCCGACAAGTCCACATTATAGTCTGACAAGTCCACATAATTATCTGGCAAGTCCATATAATTATCTGACAAATGCACATTATAAACTGACAAATCCACATAATTATCTGACAAGTCCACATAATTATCTGACAAGTCCACATAATTATTTGATAAGTCCACCTAATTATCTGAAAAGTCCACCTAATTATCTGACAAGTCCACATAATTATCTGACAAATCCACATAATTATCTGACAAGTCCACATTACAGTCAAACAAGTCCACATTATAGTCTGACAAGTCCACACAATTATCTGACAAGTCCACATAATTTTCTGACAAGTCCACGTAATTATCTGACAAGTCCACATTATAGTCTGACACGTCCACATTATAGTCTGACAAGTCCACATAATTATCTGACAAGTTCACATAATTATCTGACAAGTCCACATTATAAACTGAAAAATCCACATAATTATCTGACAAGTACACGTTATAAACTGACAGGTCTACATAATTATCTGACAAGTCTACATAATTATCTGACAAGTCCACATTATAAACTGAAAAATCTACATAATTATCTGACAAGTCCATATAATTATCTGACAAGTCTACCTAATTATCTGACAAGTTCACATAATTATCTGACAAGTCTACATAATTATCTGACAAGTCCGCATAACTATCTGACAAGTTCACATAATTATCTGACAAGTTCACATAATTATCTGACAAGTCCACATTATAGTCTGACAAGTTCACATAATTATCTGACAAGTCCAAATAATTATCTGACAAGTCCACATAATTATCTGACACGTCCACATTAGTATTTGACACGTCCACATAATTATCTGACAAGTCCACATAATTATCTGACAAGTCCATATAATTATCTGAAAAGTCGACATAATTATCTGACAAGTCCCCATAATTATCTGACAAGTTCACAGAAGTATCTCACAAGTCCACATAATTATTTGACAAGTCCACCTAATTATCTGACACGTCCACATTATTATTTGACATGTCGACATAATTATCTGACAAGTAAACATTATAGTCTGACAAGTCCACATAATTATCTGACAAGTCCACATAATTATCTGACAAGTCCACATAATTATCTGACAAGTCCACATAATTATATGACAAGTCCACATTACAGTCCGACAAGTCCACATAATTATCTGACAAGTCTACAGTATAAACTGACAAATCCACATAATTATCTGGCAAGTCCATATAGTTATGTGACAAATGCACATTATAAACTGACCACCTAATTATCTGAAAAGTCTACCTAATTATCTGACACGTCCACATTTATTATTTGACACGTCCACATAATTATCTGACAAGTCCACCTAATTATCTGACAAGTCCACATTACAGTCTGACAAGTCCACATTATAGTCTGACAAGTCCACATAATTATCTGACAAGTCCACATAATTATCTGACAAATGCACATTATAAACTAACAAATCCACATTATAAATTGACAAATCCACATAATTATCTGACAAGTCCATATAATTATCTGACAAATGCACATTATAAACTAACAAATCCACATAATTATCTGACAAGTCTACCTAATTATCTGACAAGTCCACATAATTATCTGACAAGTCCACATAATTATCTGACAAGTCCACATAATTATCTGACAAGTCCACATAATTATCTGGCACGTCCACATTATTATTTGACACGTCCACATAATTATCTGACAAGTCCAAATAATTATCTGAGAAGTCCACATAATTATCTGACAAATCCACATAATTATCTGTCAAGTCCACATAATTATCTGACAAGTGCACATTATAAAATGACAAGTCCATAAATAATATGACAAGTCCACATTATAAAATGACAAGTCCATATAATTATCTGAAGAGTCCACATTATAAAATGACAAGTCCACATTATTATCTGACAAGTCCACAGTTATCTGAAAAGTCCACATAATAATATAACAAGTCCACACTAGAAACTGACAATTCCACATTATAAAATGACAAGTTTAGATAATTATCTTACAAGTGGTGGAGGAAATGCACCACCATACGTAGTTCCCAACACAATAGATGTAAGTAAACTTTGAAACCCTTTACCACATTAAAAGCTTGCAATAATTGCAAGACGACATGTTCATAATTACTAAGCGTTCTTGTCCTGTTGTTAGTAGTGTTTTAGACACAGCCAACACCAGGAATATATTACAGATACCACAGCAGACATCGGACGGGAACGAGAATTCTAATTCGCTAAAAGCCATTTTTTAAACTTGCGTAGGTGTTTGTATGTTCTAGCGTGCTGGTCGCACTCTTTGGTTAAGCAGGTCGTGAGTTCAACCCCTTGCAGGGACGGTATTTATTGTCCATATATAGTGTACTTCTCTGTGCGTCACACACACACACACACACACACACACACACACACACACCACACATACATACATATATATATATATATATATATATATATATATATATTGACGGACTTTAAATACGCAACACACCTTTTTTTTTTATTTATTAATTGAAAACATTACATATAAAACTTTAATTGCAAAATTTACCCAAGATACATCGTATTGATTTCTAAAACCCATCTCTCGATTTTCCTGTGTTCATTGTTTGCGCGTTGTAAGTAGCATCGCACCAAATTTTCAGGACTTTTTTTTAAACACGTGGAAAGGTAATAAAAGGAGTTTTTCGCAATAAAACAACTTTGTTGGTGAAAGCATAGACACCACTAACAGAAAAAATTCAAAACCAAGACTACGCCGCGCTTAAGCAATGAAGTGCGCAATCAGGCACTTGGTGTGCTGCAAGCAGGCGTTAGTCAGCTTGAGGTTGCAAGGCGTTTTAAAGCCATTGACGTCTTTGATTGGCCCGTTATGTCCCCAGACTTGAATCCAGTCGAGCATTTGTGGGACGAGCTGGGGAGACGTGTGCACAGCCGCCAGCTTCAGCCTCAGAATCCGCAAGAATTGTGGAGAGCCTTGTTGGAGGAATGGCCGAATATTCCTCAGAAGACCATCCGAAATGTTTGTCAATCAATGTCAAGTCGCCTTCGCGCCGTCATCACTGCTAATGGAGGTCATACCCGGTACTAGTGAACAAAACCACATTTTTGACGCACCCCTCATTGACATTCATTTCAACAGTAGCCTCTTTGTGAATAAAATGATGTTCAAAATTAAAGAATAGTGTTTCGTTAACATGGTGTATGTGTATAGTAAATAATAATTAAAAAAATCAACAATTCTTATCAAAATGATATCCGAGTCATATAATTATGTTATAGACTCTCTAATGATATGTAGAGATGATTCTCTAATGATATGTAGAGATGATTCTTTAATGATATGTAGAGATGATTCTCTAATGATATGTAGAGATGATTCTCTAATGATATGTACGAATTATCCTCTAATGATATGTAGAGATGATTCTCTAATGATATGTAGAGATGATTCTTTAATGATATGTAGAGATGATTCTCTAATGATATGTAGAGATGATTCTCTAATGATATGTAGAGATGATTCTCTAATGATATGTAGAGATGATACTCAAATGATATGTAGAAATGATTCTCTAATGATATGTAGAGACGATTCTCTAATGATATGTACGAATGATTCTCTAATGATATGTAGAAATGATTCTCTAATGATATGTAGGGATGATACTCAAATGATATGTAGGGATGGATCTCTAATGATATGTAGAAATGATTCTCTAATGATATGTAGCAATTATTCTCTAATGATATGTAGGGATGATACTCAAATGATATGTAGGGATGAATCTCTAATGCTATGTAGGCATGATTATTTAATGATATGTAGAGATGATTCTCTAATGATATGTAGGAATGATTCTCTATTGATATTTAGGGATGATTCTCTAATGATATATAGAGATGATTCTCTAATAATATGTAGGAATTATTCTCTAATGATATGTAGGGATGATACTCAAATGATATGTAGGGATGAATCTCTAATGATATGTAGGCATGATTCTTTAATGATATATAGAGATGATTCTCTAATGATATGTAGGAATGATTCTGAGAACATGTAAATTGTTTTTATGCTCATCATGCTCAAAACTTGACTAAAATCATTTCATACATTATACTGGTAAAGTGAGCGACACAGAAACGCCGACAGTTGGAGCTCATTTAATGTACAGTACATCAGATGAACTTTCAATCTTCTCTGTTTGTAAACAAATATCCCGTGCTGAAAGCCGATTGAAGCTCTTCTCGGTAGGTGAAAGCCGGGATATTGCCATTAATACCATCACATCGATTCCCTGAAATGCGCTCCTGTTCCGTTTCCCTTACCTTGCTATATCTATATTGTGTTTGGATTTACTTTCCGGAGCAATTCATTATCCACCAATGTAGAGCTGCAAATAAGTATTTTCTTATTGATGGATGAGTTTACTTCTCGCGCATGCGTATTTGATACAGATGATAATAGCGTATCTACCCTGAAGTTTTGTGTATGTTGTCTCTAGTCTACTTAGCTGCGGTTGGTAGGTGAGAGCCGTGTATAATTTCACCAAGGTGAACATATACAAATTTGTCAACATCGAATATAAACCCGTATTTTATTCTTTTAAAAATAAGGAGTATTGTTGATTTAAATGTTTAAATAAATAAAAAGGTTTAGAACAACAATTTTGAAACGCAGTCATGGATTATAAACAGCCAAAGACTGTCGTCGACCCGGAATCAAAACTTTTATATAACAACGATTGTTCGCTGAAATACGATACTCAGGTGTTATACGATAGTGCATACCAAGGGAGATATGGAAAAAACATGCTGCAGATGTGCTTAAAAGGACTGAAACAAAATCTCATTTTGGTTCTTTTGTTGTTATCGGTGGTATTTGGATGCGCAATCGGATTTGGAGTAAGAGCAACAGGACAGCTAACAAAAAGAGAAATAATGTATCTACAATTTCCGGGAGAAATGCTAATGCGCATGCTCAAGATGCTGATACTACCATTGGTTGTCGCAAGTTTAATTGGCGGGATTGCGGGACTGGATGCAAAAACCTGTGGCAAAATGGGGCTGAGAACAATGGCGTATTTTGGTACAACCACTTTACTGGCCGTAGTACTGGGAATCATCATGGCGGTGACGATACGTCCGGGCGCCAGTGGCGATCAGACAGAAGAAATTCCCAGATACGGGGAGTCGAAGAAACTAAACTCCGTGGATACCTTTCTTGATCTCATCAGGTGAGATAAAAAAATAAAATCATCACATTATAAAAAAAAATTAATGTAGATATCTTGACTTATGACTCTCCATTGCTTTTGTGTTTCATGGTTGAAAATCAAGCTATATTTTGATTAGCAACAAGATGATCATCACGCTGACTAATCATTCGAATAATAGTATTGGTGTAGTAGAGTTTGCGAGGAAGATTTGATGTGAGAATTAGTTTTAGAATTCTACAGATATTCATAATTGCTAGATATCCCTTCGTAATTAGATACTGGATAAGATTCATTAATTACACCTGATATAATAGAGATTTCATCCATACGCCAGAGGCACAATTACATACAATGAAATGGTACATCGATTTTTCCATAAGAAGCTTTTCAAGAGTCTGTAAATTTCCTTTCGCTATGCTCGACATATGCGCATGCACTGATTTACACCACATTGCGATAATACAAAATAAGATAATTATCATGTAGGAAATTGATTAACTTTTCAAAAAGGATTCATGGGAACCACTGTAACTTCTAAATACATGAATTATTTTAGCTGTATTGTGAGATACGTATTGAAATATTAGTAGTGTGAACATTAATTTTCTTTGAGGCTATAAATTACGTTCTTTTCGAAGTAGAAGTGTATATTAAGAAATTTCAGTTCCCATTCTGTCTTCAGATAAGATGATGAACAAAAGTAATTTACGCAAAGTTAGCAACATTCTTGCACCTTGATCTTATTATTATTGGAAAGGGAGGGGGGGGGGGGGGTAACATTATACAAAGTAGCATTCTGAAAGGTTGATATACAAATAAGAAAATTATTGGAATCTTACCTATGAGACTCGGTAATTAAAATATGACGTTTTTTCGTTGATATTAAAAATTAAACGTAAGATCAACAGCGTTCTTATCTTAAATAATCCCGTGAGGATGCGGGTTAGATGTCCTCAGTACCCCTTGTTTGTCGTAAGTGGCGATGTGGGGCGGTCTTTCGGATGAGACAGAAAATTCCGAGGTCCCATGTCACTGCAGGTGTGGCAAGATAAAAAATCCCTTCCTGCTTAAAGCCGTAAACGCCGAACGCAGGCCTAAATTTTACAGCCCTTCACTGGCAATGGTGGTGTCTCCATTTGAGAGGAAAATTTTCGAGCAGGACGTTAAATAATATAAAACCAACTAACCATCTTACCTTCTGTATATCATCTCAGGTACAAGTTGCGTTCAAACTCTTATGCACATGGACTTTTAGAATCATTCTACCAGTTATCGGTTTTCCTTTTTAAATTCAGTAGAAACCCTCTTGTCTGAAATCTATAAATGGACTTGTGGCTCGAAAACTCACCCTCATTTATCTTAAGTAAAAAACAGTGTAGGAATCCATGTTATTATGCAAGTCTGTCAGTGCGATCAAGCATACACGGACTTACAAAGGCAACATATTGTACGTATATCCTCACCGCAACTTAAGATCATTCTAAGACTTTTACTTTGAAATTCAGTTCTTCAAAGAATATAATGGGTTGATTTTATCATTTTAAGTTACACCTATGATGGACACGCAGTACATGTATCTGAAATGTTCGTTTGTGCGTACGTAGTCTGTCTTCATTTATGAAATAAATATCATTTTTAGGTCACCTATGTCACTCAAGTGACCCATTGTTATTTGTCTGCGGCCCGGTGTCGTCCGTCGTGCGTTAACAATTGAACATTTCTAACTTCTTGATAACTACCATTCCAATTCTTTTCAGATTTGGTATAAAGCATCTTTAGCAAAAGGGGAGCAGAACCCCCATGGCTTTAGGGCGGGACTAAAGTGCCAAAAATTTACCAAGTTTGAAAACTCCCCTCTACATCCGCATATCTGTAAAAAAAAACAAAACAAAAACATAAATGCACTGTCATGTAGAGAGGAAAGCGTCATGATTCCCTGCCTAGAGGTTCCGACTCCAGGAATATAGCATATAGTGGATAAGTGCAAATCATTTAAAACTATCAATAGCAATTTTTAAAAGGATCAGGTAGCCCTTTTTTAAAGACCTCTTCCTTAAATTTGATGATGCTATATAAGAAGAGGCCTACAGGCCTTATCGGTCACATGAGTATTAGTTAAAAGTAGCATAGCCTCTAGGGCTATGACATCCACATTTTAACTGTTTGGCATATCTAATATTCAGCTGCAGTATATCAAAAAAATTAAAGTAAAATATATAATGCTTCCAAAAGTGTCCATACTGATGATAGACTTTACATAAAGTATGTTATATCAACTCTTTGTTGACCCGGGTTAGAATAGGTCCTCAGTACCCCTTGCTTGTCATAAGAGGCAACTAAATGGGGCGGGCCTTCGGATGAGACCGCAAAAACCGAGACCCCGTCTCACATTAGCTGTGGCACGATAAAGATCCCTCCCTGCTCAAAGGCCGGGAGTGCCGAGCATAAGCCTAAATTTTGCAGCCCTTCACCGGCAATGGTGACGTCTCCATATGAGTGAAAATTTCTCAAGCGGGACGTAAAACAACATACAATCAATCAGTCAACTCTAAATTACTATTTTGGGTCCGTCTTAAAGTTAGAACTTTGGGGTTGTGGCACTCAGAGTTTTGATACATCGCTTTCTGATTTTTCGAAATATACATCAAGTTTTCATAAATTATCAGTAAGATTAAAGAAGTCTTTAAAATGATAAAAACAGTAATAACTATGACAGTTTATTATATTTATATATTTATTTAGTTTCAGTGTAGTATCAATAACATTAAAGATGCTATTCAAACGTTTTATACATAACATTATATACCAGTCGCGGTAGCTCAGTGGTTAGAGCGTTCGCTTCGTTACCGGGAGGTCGTGAGTTCGAGCCCCGCTCGTGCCATGGCCGCGTCAAACCTAAGACAAAAAATAGGTAGTGATTGCTCCTTCGCCAAACGCTCGGCATTTAGAAGTGAGAATCACGGGTCTTCCGGATATGACCTTAAAAATGGAGGTCCCGTGTCACGGTAGGCGTTGGCACGTTAAAGAAATTTGTGGTACTTCACCTACAACTGGTGACGTCTCAATATGAGTAAAAATTCCTGTTCTAATGACTATGCATTTACCGGTACTTATTTTACAGATGTACGGTTGTAGAGATTTTTGAAAATAATCAATTTTTGTCGGTGTTTGCTCACCCTTGTTCCCCGGGGGTGCAGGAATCTTGGAATTTACAATTCTTGTCCCGCTTATCGCAGAAATGCTTTATACCAAATTTGAAAGAATTAAAATGGTAGTTCTCAAGAAGAAGTTAAAAATAGTTATCATCACACGCGCATATTTAATTACTTGACCATTTTGGTCCCACCTTGGAACCAAATCCCAATGGGAATATATAGGAAAACATCCTTGAAATTTTTTTCTCTAGATCAACAGTGTCTTGATTATTCGTATCAATATGTCGACATCAGCTGATAGCGCAGATTCCAGCTTCTCCAAATCACAGCCCTGGAGGGTAGGGCCGGGCCACAAAAGGAGACCAAATCTTTACACGGCAACACTTGAGGATGTTTTAAAAATATCTTCATGACGAGAAAGTCTGAGTAGTCATATTAATATGCAAATTCAAGTTTCTTCAAATCATTGCCTGGGTGAGGTCGTAGGATAGGTCCTCAACAGAGATCAAAATCTGACATTGTAATATATGCAATCTTTGACAATTTTCATATCAAAAACCACGGGCAATGGTTAGTCTTATTGACAATCTTTTTACAAAATGTTCTATGGGATAGCAAGGCCATGCTAAACATATTTAATTTGAAGCATCCCAATTTTGTATGGATTCAAATTTGGTAAAATGGGGCTAGTTGGGAGTATAAAATGGGGTCAAAATATGCCATCGGTTTAATGAGGGTAAAGATCTTTTGAAGAACAGCAAAGCCAATGTGACTTAGATCAGCGTTGTGGCCCATGTAACATGTTACAAAAACTGAAAATGCTAAATGAAAAAGCAACGCCAAGTGGTAATACGATCTACTGAATGACGGAAAAAAGCCAATGTTTCTTTCATTTGCAGTTGGGTTTCTGTGATAATGCACTGAAACATATTACAATTTACTTTTACGGGTATGAATATTTTTGCCACAGACTGATATTTTAGACTAAGGAAAATTGTTCTGTTCAATATTACACCCGATTTGCTCAGTTTTTGTTTGATATTGTGTAAATCACTGCCAACTGATTTACGCAGCATTGATAATAATGAGCTTGATAGTCTACAAGAATGTAGCTATGATATCACGCGGCCCAGTAAGTTTACTCAAGACAAAACTTACTTACAGAACACTTTTGAGAGTTTAATTCTTATTTCAGTATAAGGGTGGTGGTGAAATATCTTTAGATCCCGAATTAATTACGTCATGCGTTGTAGAACACGATGGAAAAAATAAAAAAGATGAATATGCATTAAAAATATTCTTTTGTTATATTTCTACACAAATTAAACGTTAATATCGGGCCTCAACTTATCGTATATACTGGTATATTTACGATTTTGAATTTCTCAAATGGTGCTCGCACGTGTACTCGTAGAATAAAGGTTACAGCTAGGACTGTAGAGATGTCAGGATTCACATTCTTCTAGGAAAGCAAGAAATGCATTGACAAACGCAAGCTTAAATGTGTCGGAGTTAATTCCCTTTTGAGAACTCTCGTGTAAAGTAATGCGCAAAACAGTTTGTCAAACACGCGGGAGTGAGACAAATACCCATCACTGCATAAGTGAATGTACACAGTAAGTTTCTCATATGCAGTATTCAGGGAGTAGATAAATGCATGACATTCTTGTTGCTATTACTTGCAAATATGACATTGCTTTTAGGAGTTCATTTTATTGAATATTTCTTTTGATAGTGGTTAGTATTTCCTATATGAAACAAGCTGTTTCCAATCTTTTATCGTCTTCGTTACAGACTGTATGTGCACTCTGATCCATTAAATGCACCTACCTCTTAAAGGAGCTTTTATCTCGAAACTTGCGTATTATAATGCCAAAGGGCGTGAGGGATACGGTACATGTATGCACAACACAGGAACATAAAACACTCTTGTACATCTTAGTTTCAGAACATTGTTGACACTAAATAGACTCAGAATTCTGTATTGATAATAATCTGAATATCATTAAAGATATTTTGCAATACTTCCTCTATTCGGTATAGTTGTTTGGCCATGTATAAAATATTCTTTATTATTCAAGAAATTCACCCATCAATGAAATATTTAATGTGGCTTACACGGATACCGAGTGCAAAGGCAAACTCCTAAGAAGGCCGATATAATCTCCATTGTTTTTACAATGCTGCCTAGATTTTAGTGCGCAATAACTCTTTCTCTGCACGCCATAAGTTATAAAATATTTATTACGTGCTATGGATGGTCACACAATTGTAAGAAAAATGATTGATACAATTGAAAAAGCTGTTTTTGATAACAGAACGAGATTTATATTCTATAATTAGGTTCTGTTAAAAAGAAAGGAAACAGCATTCTAAGAACCCAAATTATCACCGAAGAAAACTAATTTTGCCAAACGTAAGAACATAAATTTGTATTATCTATAGAATTATCAGCAATTGAATGTTATTTGCGTGACGTACTGTCAGTTTATGATGTCTGATAATTGCTGTTTAATTCCGATTTGCTCCACTGTCCTAAACAATGAAAAACAATCTACTCATTTTCATAATGAAGTAGTAAACATAAATATTCGGTAATTACACAAATTGAAACTTCATCCGTGTATATGATAGACATAAAAGTGATCATTTTCATCCATAATTGATTGCGCTTTCGTGGAACTTCGAACATTTTCGTGACACGAAGATCTCTGGCGAGTTCTTGACTATGCACTTTTTTCTCACGAGTCAAAATTGAAAGAAATAAATAGAGAGGAAGAGGTCAATCGACCAGCCGCACAAATAAAGACGCCTCCTTATGTATCATTCAAAAGCCGCTTATTGATCACTGTCCCCAAACGTTGCTGCAATCGACTAATTAAACGCGCCGCAGTTTCTGTCATTCAATAACATAGAGCGGCATTCCGGATATTAGAAGCAATGTGGAGTCTAGATTTTACAATTTAAAGCTCTGCGGCTGACATTTGACAAAGGCCTGAACCCAATCGTTATCCATTTGATTTGTTTTGCTTCCATTTTTTCCTATTATAGAGCTTTTAAAAGTGATTTGTCAAGCTAAATAAATAAAATCAATTCTATTTGCAGCTATTGAAAGAAATCGTTACTTGGTGTTTAAGATCATAGCACAAAAAGTGATATGTAACATAATTAATACATAACTTATATCAAGTTTTCATTCCAGTGTTTTATTTAATATGCTTATTTATATGTTACATAAATAGAATCGAAATATACACATGATTTAGCGGGCGATCTTGAAAACGGGACATGGATATCTAAATTAAAATATCGGACTTGTGATGGCCCCTACAACTCTATCACAGAGAACCCACAATGGATATTCAACCGTTCACTGTGAATATCAGAAAACGGATCCTCAGAGAGGGTCTGTTTATGTTTAATGTTCATTTCTAAATCTTTAAATTTGATTTATTATCATAGAATGACTTACTATTTTACAAGCGTAACGCGTGTCTTCAGTAATTTTTCCTAAAGACAAGTGACTGTTTGATCATTGCATTGTATAAGTAATAGCAAACAGGTCTATCGCAAGAGCCCTCAATCGCGAAATCAGATTTTTAGCTTTGATTTGATTACTTGTAGAAGATTTTACGTGTTTCACGAATTGACGTATTCGCTAATATAAAGAATCGACAGCGAAAGAGAAGTAGGGAGATCAAACGATATCAACATATGATGGTAAATTTTGGAATTTGTGTCCCATTATAGGCATTATAAATATGATGTTTAATCAATCTGTTTTATGATTACATTAAGTATTTTTCTTTAGTGACAAATAATGTCTCGCGTCCTTAACGTCTCCCACTGCCTATAAATGCCTACCATTGAGTGAAATTGAATTCATGTTTGCAGTAATATCAGATCACGTGAAATGTATGCTGTAATTAACAATGTTTGTGTTTCATCTTCGATTGCAGTTTATTTCGATAAAAAAATTTATTGACAGGTCATACTGAAATTAAAGTGTTTATGGGTGATGTACTTGTTTCGCAACTGATTTATCTATTTAGTACCAAAGCTCTATCATTATAATATCTTCACAAAACATACTTCATACATGGAAATATCCGTTGAAAATAACGAAATTGCAAAAATATTTTATGAACGTAAGAATCATACATGTATTTGACTGACTTATTCATCCAAGAAAATCATAATCGCGGAGTAGGATTGGGGCTTTTCTCTGGGGGAATATTAAAAGGTGAAGATAACGAACAGTGATCAATCTCATAACTCTATAAATAATATAAAATTAATAATAGATTAACACGAACCCCTGGGCACACCAGATGTGCGGTCATCAGGCTTGCTCATGAAGCTATCTTAGGACTAAGACAATCTTAAGCATGTTTTTCGAAGTTTGTCTACATCCGGGCTACGCCGTAAGTTCGTCTTAAGTTTAGCACAACATAACCCCTGTCCTAAGACCATCCAAAAGTCTGTATAAACACGGCAGCAGCATACCTAATACATGTATTGAAGGGAAAAGGTCACAGAAACCATGAAAAGATATTTAGAGACACTGACAACCCGCTAGATTACTTAAACAGTGATTCTATCATGACTAAGTACAGACTTTCGTGGTTATCATAGCCTCCCAGTGCTATTGCGGCCTTCTTCTCAGTTTAATGTCATTAGTATAAATACCATTTCTTCTTAATCTTATCCACTGTTCATTACTGGATCCGCACAACTCACAAATCAAACTCAGACCGGTTTGGCTTGTTTCGGAAAACGATTATTCAGTTATTTTTATCTAAGACCTTGACATGAGTACATGTAAGTCAAGGTCTATTGGATCGATTAATGATTAATGATTATATACTGATTAACGTCCCGTTCGAGAAATTTTCACTAATATGGAATGGAAGTTAAACAATATATATAATCAATCAATCAATCTTTTAAAGAACCACCAAAAAAAGTTCAAATTTACACGACAGCTTTCTGACATAGTGCAGGCTTAACGGAACACTTCTATGTAAATATATCGTTGACCTATAGGACTGGTATTAATTTCAGCCTTTACTGAAAGCTTTAGTATTGATTTCCGTTCCGGTCGATGACTTTAGACCACATGCGTGTGGTTATTTGTTTCTCATGTATCGCTTTAGTTCTAGTCGATACACGTAACTTGTAGAGATAGACGAAACAATTTCACAGTCGTTACCTGAGCAGCATGAATTATGGACGCAATTTTAGTTCCTTATCTTGAAATTTCATTTCGTATTTCTCAGTTTACTTTGCAATTACTTCATGTGCGTTTACTTACAACTCATTTCTTTGGAAATGATATTTCAAAAAGTCATTGGTGTAAGAAATACAAATTATTAAAACGAAATTCAAGAAATTAACTGTCTTACTGAAATGTAGACCTACAGCTTAAAAACCTGATCAAGGTATAGAGTATTGTCTTCAAGGTATACAATATTTAAATGTAATTTTAATATATTTACCACCCCCGTGTCGTAATCTGACAAGGGCCCTGTTCTGTTTTATGTTTTGAGTATAAGGGATTTCATGTAGACGAACACTTAAAAAGGTTGGGGTCTTGTCATAATTGATTGAATACAATACCATGTTCGACGAAATTCATTCAAGAATATTCGCGGCATCTTGGATGTTTGGAAGGAACTAGTGTGTGAGGCTGATTACGAGCATAGCCTAAAAACCATAAAACAGAAGCAACGTGGATACAGCACCCAACTGTTCTAGGATATACTTTACAATCGAAGTATCGAAGTATCAGCCAGATATAGGACTATCCTCTGTTTGGTCGCCGGATAGCTGAAAAATTGCTCAGGCGGCTATAAACAAACAAACAAACAAACAAACAAACCCTCTGTTTGGCCTTTTTCAATCCAACAATTGTATGTTTGAAATATACATAGCGAGATTGTATTATAGCATGTACAAGGATTAAAGGATTTCATTTACAGAAATTTCGTAATTACCTTGAACGCTTACATGTTTATTGACATAACTGGAACGGGACATAAAACCTCAACTGACCCATCCCCACTCTTCTAATCTGTACACCTTCCTCCTGCACACATTATTCCCGAGGAATAAACGCTATCTGCTCTGCAGTATCTCTCCCACAACAGTACTTTTTCTAGTGATGTTCTTGAAAGGCAAACGCAGCAATTTTTGCTCGCATGGTGGGTTTTTTTCTTGACACTTGTATCGAGTGACACAGAGTGAATGGTTCTTGTCCTCGAACAAAGTGTGCTTACACTGAGGTATAGTTCTGGTTGAGTTTTTAGTTACAGCGAATTTATTCTTATAAATGTCTTTTATATCAAGAGCAAATGTGCATTTAAGGAAGAAAATTGAATTAAAATACACAAGCCTGTATACAAAAAAAAAAATTAAAATGGTGTTTATACTGGCGAAAATTTTAAAACAGTGAAAGTGTGCCAACAGGTGGATTCGAACTAAAATGTAAACTGTCAGCGTCTGCGCTCAAACCATCTGAGCTATACTACCTATGAATATAAACGGCATATATACTATTAAAATAAATAGGGGATACTGTATTTTGTGATCAAAATGTTCACATATACAAAGGGACACGAAACCATGTTGTATAGTTCCTTAACGAGGAAGCATTTCCAAAGACATTCATCACCCAAATACATCAATCACACTCTTACGATCTGCACGTGATGCTACTGATGATCAAGGGTGTTGTGCAACAAATTTGCCTGCCTCTGAATTGGAAGGTTAGAGCCACTCTAAAGGAAGATTTTGAAGAGAAAGCATCAGATTATCAGTTGTTGAAGTCGTTAATTAAACAGAAACCATGCGCCGTCTAACACAGATGAGAGGTTACGTGCCCTTAGCATGCTACAGGTTGGCACAAGACAGATCGTTGTGTCAAGGGCAATGAATGTTTCCCAGTCTGTTATCAGCAGATTATGGTCCAGACATCGTGCTACAGGGTCTGTTCAGGATAGATCACGATCCGGTCGACCAAGGGCAACAACTCAGACTCAGGACAGATTGATCCGCACTATTGCCTTGAGGAACGTCTGGTAACAGCATATCAGATAAGGTCTTAACTTCAAATGGATACTGGCTTGGTAGTGAGTGGCCAGACCATCAGGAATCAACTGCACAGATTTCACTTACATGCCCGACGTCCTCGTGTCATTCCCTGTTTGAGGAATCGTCATATTAGGGCCCGACTCCAATGGTGTCGTCACCCCACAACGCTGGGATAATCGCTGACGGAACCAAGTAATGTTCTCAGATGAGTCAAGGCTCACTATGGACTTCCTGGACAGACGCAGGAGGGTTTGGCGCCAATGTAACGAACGTTTCCATGACGTTAACGTCATTAAACATGATCGGTATGGGGGTGGATCTGTAGTGGTGTGAGGAGGCATCACTGTTGCTGGCAGAACAGATTTGCATGTTATGCTGGACGTATCACAGGACAGTATTACCGGGACAACATCTTGGCACCCCATGTTGTGGCCGCCATATCATTTTTCAAGATGACAATGCCAGATGTCATACGGTCAGGATCGTTACAGATTATCTCCAACAGCAGAATGTCACCACTTACCATGGCCCGCACTGAGTCCGGACCTTTCCCCATCGAGCATGTCCGGGACATACTTGGACAGCAGCTACGCCAACATAACAACCTCCTGCCAATGTCTAAGAACTTGCTGCAGCATTGCAACAGGAACGGAATAACATCCCCCAAAATGACCTGGGACATCTCGTTAGGAGTATGCCACGCCAAATCCGAGCTTGTCTGGCAAACCGAGGGGGTTTTACCCGCAACCCGTAAATTGGCTGTGTAGGGTTTCGAATAAATTAACAAATGTTTCCTTAATGTTTTTCTGTCATTTGTTTCCTTCCTGACCTCATGATCTTCATTTTATTGTCCTTGTAAATCCAATATCCCCTACCTTTTTTGAATAGTATATATAAACCACGATGATAGAAATAGGTTTTCACATTTGTTATAGGGTTTTTTGTGTAAATTTCTACCCCAATCCTAAATATCCTATTTTAAATCATTCCTTGGATCAAAACCTAGTTTTTATTAGGGACAAGCATGTCCTGAAGGACTTCTAGGCCATAATTCTCAAATTTCAATTCGCAAAAATAGACGTTTTTACTGAGAAAATGCTTTTTTAGCTACCTTTGAAGGTTAATTTAACATTGTTAATACGAAATTTTAGGTTCAAAATGCAAATTTGAAAAATTTAGAAATAGATACGGTAAAAAAAACCAAACAAATGACCATTGATTTTCAAAAGTGAATTTTTCCGGGAAATCGTTCTTTCCTATAGGTCAATTCTTTTGATATTCCGAATACATCTTTTGTTAAAATCATGGCCCCCAAAGATAGGATGGGGTCACATTAGGGGATCAAACTTTTTCATGCTTTTGGGGAAAAATCTTCAATATGGGCCAAGGTGACTCAGCTGCGCGATGTCGCCCATAGGTCTCTTGTTATTATTATTTGATTTAAAATATAAAGAAATTCTAAGTTTATAACATAATTATATTAAATCTACAGTATCTATATTAAGAATGTTTATTTGAATAAATAGTCATTCTTTTCTAACTATATGTGTCCGCCGTGAGTCATATATCGTGATCAAGCGTAGGTAATGCTTCGTACTGAAAATCAGAAACACCGAATCATGTTTTTAACGCCTTATGCGATGCTGGATTATTAAATTATTTATAATTTCCCCAATCATGTCTACTTCTGTCTTTTCCTTAAAAAACTCCGAACGAACAAAAAAAAACGAAGCACACCCCCCCCCCCCCCCAACTTTTTTCTATCATATCTGCCTACGACGTTTTTGCAATGAATACAAGAACATGGAGTTTGATTTTCATTGAAGGGAAGCTGGATACTAGGTCAGTTATGCTGTCACATTTTATTTAATCACAAGGTTTTGCAAAATTCATTCAAAACTTTGTTTAGGTTGGATTTGATGGCAAACATTAAATTTTAGCCACAATAACTATGTATTCTTTATATTTGCAGAAATATGTTTCCAGATAACTTGATAGTGGCTTGCTATACGGGGGTAAGTTAGACATTTTAGAGTTTTGGAATAATTGTATTTTCAGAGAGTCATTGTCATTTTCTTTTCTTTACAAATCGCTTTTTATAACAATCATTTTTATTGCACTAAATTATTTAGTTCTGTCAGACTTTTAGACTACACGGACTTGGCAACGCAAAAAAACTTGGATCATTTTGAATTTTTGTTTTGAAGAATATGGAATATTTTTAACATTCTTCATTTCATCTATAGCCTCAAAATGCGTAGTGCATCCTAAACCAAAAGAAAAAAATAATAAAAGGAAAAAAAGGAAAGAAAAGAAATATAGATAGAAACATCGTCAACATCCGTCCTAATTTTTCACTTTACGTCAGCGTCCGTGATACGTTACAGTTGTTTTTATTTTCTTTATGGACTTCTTTCTTGTTTTGTATTTCAGTATAAGACGGGTCTCAGTGAAAAGAAAACTTTAGAAAATGTTTCAGTTCCTGTTGAAAATAACACGGAAAGTTCAGAAAACACAACACTCCAACTTCGAGGTGAGGACTTCCTGACCATATACAGTGTAGTTCTTCCAGTCCCTGAAACGTTCTACATTACCATTTTTCAGTTCGCTCACCGTACGTTCACTTTGCGCTCACCGTGCATTCAGCGTGCGCTCACCGTGCATTCAGCGTGCGCTCACCGTGCATTCAGTGTGCGTTCACCGTGCATTCAGTGTGCGCTCACCGTGCGCCCTCCGTTCACAGTTTTGCGTTCAGAAATCGTTCAGCGTGCGCTCACCGTGCATTCACCGTTCAGTCCTTGTATTGTCATTCGGAACATCAATATGATAGGAGCAGAATTCATTGTAAAGAGAAAATGGAAAAGGAACGTGTATATAAGAGTAGCAGGAAACTTTCTTATTTTATAATGTTTCCTGAAGTGGGATAGCTATAAATAAACAACCAATTTGCATTACAGTATGAAATTTAAACATGGTATTCTAGAGTACTCCAAAGTACTCTAGCGTACTCTGTTTAGTAGTACCTGTCAAGAAATCTAAATATGATACCAAACATGCATTTCTTTTCTACTTTTACATGTACACATATATCTCTACATGTAATACTGCGCACACTGTACATATGAAATTTGCTTTTGTTTGTGTATGATTGCTGCGTGCATTGATGTGATATTTACGATTATTTCATGAGAAATATACGTTCATAGCTTGTATAAAAATGTAGTATGCTTTGTTTAGACTGAATATATTCAGAACTGTAGAACATTATATACAATATATATATATATATATATATATATATATATATATATATATATATATATATATATAAATCATTTGTCTTACCTGATTATGAAATAAGTATATTCCAAGGGGAAAATCCGATACATTCCGAATAAATGCTGCTAGATCATCTTGCGCTCACCGTTCACTTTGCGTTCAGCATTCGCTCACCGTTTGTTCACCGTTCGCTCACCGTTTGTTCACCGCTCGCTTACCGTTTGTTCACCGTTCGCTCACCGTTTGTTCACCGTTCGCTCATCGTTTGTTCACCGTTCAAGTGGGAAAGCAGAACATTTCAGGTACTGTCTTTTAAATTAAGTGAAAGTCACAGGTAAACATTCTGTCCCTGTAAACGCTTAAACTTTTTGGCAAGCGTGATCACATTTCATGGGTTTTTTTTCCACATTTTATCACAAAGACACTCCAGGAATATCTATAAAAATTAATTTTAATTTTGAAAATCTAAGAGGGCATGAACTGCAACGTTTTACGACACCATATTTCATGAAGCGCGTTAACGCGTCTTGAAAAGTATACTAGCATATAGCGTTGCTGCTCATATCCTCAATGTATTTTTTCAAAACTGAAATTTATTTTTTATTTTACATTTTACTTTCATTTCTATCAAATTTTCTCCAGCCGTTAAAATAGTCGGACTATATTTAAAAAGATTCATGAACACATCATTCACATTGATTTCAATTGGTAAAGATATTGAAGGTAATACTAGAAATGTAAAAGTATAGTTCAATACCTCGGGTGATGTATGCGCAGTGGTTGCCATCTTAACAAGTTTGAAAAGTGCTTTATTTACGCTATTTTGATTCATCATTTTGACTTCCCTAACTACGAAATATCATAGTAAAATGCAATGACATGCATAAAAATATAAAAATGCATACAGTCAAATTGTTACCATGACATCAAAGTTAGCAATTCTATTTAATTGTCACGGCTTCTATATCAAAGCTAACCATTCTATTTAAATGTCATGGCTTTTATATCAAAGTTAGGCATTCTATCTAGATGTCACGGCTTTTTATATCAAAGTTAGCCATTCTATCTAGATGTCAGCACTTTTATATCAAAGTCAGCCATTCTATCTAGATGTCACGGCTTTTTATATCAAAGTTAGCCATTCTATCTAGATGTCAGCACTTTTATATCAAAGTCAGCCATTCTATCTAGATGTCAGGGCTTTTTATATCAAAGTTAGCCATTCTATCTAGATGTCAGCACTTTTATATCAAAGTCAGCCATTCTATCTAGATGTCAGGGCTTTTATATCAAAGTTAGGCATTCTATCTAGATGTCACGGCTTTTTATATCAAAGTCAGCCATTCTATCTAGATGTCACGGCTTTTATATCAAAGTCAGCCATTCTATCTAGATGCCACGGCTTTTTATATCAAAGTTAGCCATTCTATCTAGATGTCACGGCTTTTTATATCAAAGTTAGCCATTCTATCTAGATGTCAGCACTTTTATATCAAAGTCAGCCATTCTATCTAGATGTCACGGCTTTTTATATCAAAGTCAGCCATTCTATCTAGATGTCACGGCTTTTTATATCAAAGTTAGCCATTCTATCTAGATGTCAGGGCTTTTTATATCAAAGTCAGTCATTCTATCTAGATGTCAGGGCTTTTTATATCAAAGTCAGTCATTCTATCTAGATGTCAGGGCTTTTTATATCAAAGTCAGCCATTCTATCTAGATGTCAGGGCTTTTTATATCAAAGTCAGTCATTCTATCTAGATGTCAGGGCTTTTTATATCAAAGTCAGCCATTGTATCTAGATGTCAGCACTTTTATATCAAAGTTAGCCATTCTATCTAGATGTCACGGCTTTTTATATCAAAGTCAGCCATTCTATCTAGATGTCACGGCTTTTTATATCAAAGTTAGCCATTCTATCTAGATGTCAGGGCTTTTTATATCAAAGTTAGCCATTCGCTCAACACCGCAGCAGCCAGGGTTCTTTATATAAAAGAAGTACTATCTCGCCTTAACGCTAACCTTCAACGTTTAGCATAAAGTTCCACGATCAATCTTGCAATCTTGATGTATTTTGTGTCACAAGATGTGAATTAAGTATCCCACAGCTCTAGTGTACAGATAAATCTTTATTTTCACTCACGCGAGATCCAAAGCAGCATGAAGCAATTTGATCCTTACATCATTGTTTAATCCGCTTCTAGAATGTACCATATTTTTCAGAAGAGACAATAATGGCCCTTCCATAGATGTTAATCGAAGGAATATAAATAATGGTGATCGATGTGCATGCAAACAACATAAAATATTGATGTGGGGTTTTTTTATTCGCAAAACTTCCCTCAGCATTGTATCCGTTATTGTAGTCAAAACTACCAATGTATACATTCAATCAAGATGAATACATTATATGTAGGTACTTAAACTGTATCAAAATATGCATAGAGCAAGGTGAATCCAGGGTGACTTAATAAAATCTCCAGAAAATCCCCAAGTGTTCAGTCAAGCAATCAAACATTTAACTATTTTGATAGTACTTTATTAGAATACTAAATGTCGGAAAAGATTTAGATAATTAGTACATGCATTGTTTTCCCTTACAGATATATACATGTACTTATAGTTTGTCATTATGACGTTTTGCAAAAGGTATTTAAAGAGAAATAGATAGATTGATTGATTATATATTGTTTTACGTCCCGCTCGAGAATTTTTCACTCATATGGAGACGTCATCATTGCCGGTGTAGGGCTGCAAAATTTAGGCCTATGCTCGGCGCTTATGGCCTTTGAGCAGGGAGGGATCTTTAACGTGCCACACCTGCTGTGACACGGGACCTCGGTTTTTGCAGTCTCATCAGAAGGGCTGCCCCATTTAGTCGCCTCTTACGACAAGGCAGGGGTGCTGAGGATCTATTCTAACAACCCGGATACTCACGGAGAAATAGAAAGATGTGTTTTGTAATAAATGCTAGAATATACATAGAGAAAGCGAAATATGTTTGGTAATAAATGAAGAGGTGAAGATAATGAACAGTGATAAATCTCAAAGGAGAGAGATTTTAAAAAATCAATAGCATAGATTGTTTTGATGTTGTTTTTTAAAAAAAATATTCTATTTATTTAGACACTGTGCACAGTCAAGAACTCTTTCTGTCCTTCTCAAAAATCTTCCTTTTATATGGGGCCATCTACCTTCCCTCTCAGCTACAGACCTTTTTCTGGACCATGTAGGTTTTCATCTGAATTTCTTCAGTAACCATGCAGTTTAGTTTCGTACTTGCACCCATCTCTATGCTAGGATTCATGGTGACACCTGCATGTTGCACATCAAGTTTTACAATAAGCACTCATCTACATGTACACTTGACATGTATCCTAAAATTCTTTTACACATTTTTACACATGTAATATGACTTAAAACATGGGATATTTCCATTTTTTAAGAAAGTCTATAGTGCAAAACTCTCCCCTGATACCTAAAAGCCTGGACAAACACACATCTAATATTTACTATCCCAATCCTTCAGGAGTTCTTATAAGCATCTAAATTAACAAGCCTCAGGGCACGTGCTCTTTACAAAGCACTAGCCCAAGTTATAATCGCTTCATCATTTAAACTTATTTGATTTTTAAAGTCGTAGATTCCCAGTGCATGGAATGATACACAAGCAATGTTTTCAGAATAAAAAGAATGAAATATTAAAAAGTAACTCATTACACATTACCTAAGAATCCTGTTAAGTGGATTTTATGTGCGTGGGAGATACATACACAACCTTTGCAAGTGTGTGCACCACTCTTTCGCGACTAATTGCCGCCGCTAACCAGCGATTTTATCAATAGTTGTATATGTTAAGTCACTTGTGAATGTCATTCGTTGCAAACCATCATCAATGCTTTACAGTGTTGAATACGGAGGCCCATTTAGGACAATTTGAAAAAATATTTTAAATTTGAAATAACGAATTTCAGAATTCGTTATTTCGAATTTAATTCGTTATACTAAACTTTAAAATTCGTTATAATGGATTAAATTTGTTATAACGAACTTGTAAACTTCGTAGTAACGGATTTCATAATTTGATAACGAATTACATTTGAAGAACGAATTCTGAAATTCGTT
Organism: Ostrea denselamellosa; assembly: GCA_024699665.1. NCBI lineage: Eukaryota > Metazoa > Mollusca > Bivalvia > Ostreida > Ostreidae > Ostrea > Ostrea denselamellosa. Next base: position 2,953,931 of record JAMZEH010000065.1, on the reverse strand, counting down.
ATATCAAATTGCCTGATTCGTTTTAAAAGATTTTCATAATTTGTACTAATCTTGCGACATCGTCGTCAAGCTACAAGTACCACGAAATTCTTTTTATGAGAACTACTCATTTTAACACATTGTATAAATTCATTTTTTGTCTGAAATTACTTAATTATTACGAATTATTTTCTAATTTGATATCAACAATTTTATAACAGTTATATCGAATTTGATAATATGATATATCCATTTCTAAAATTTGTGTTTTCAAATTTAATTCATTAATATAAATTTTGAAATTTATTATAACAGATTCAAGGAATTCGTTATAACGAATTTAAACGTTTGAAATATCAAATTAAAAGTTGAAATAACAAATTCTGGAATTCGTAATTTCAAATTAAAAAAAAAATATTTAGATTGGCCCTAAATGGGATACCGTATTTGAATGTTTGTACTTGTATTCGACTTTTAAATTCAAATTTATCCAGAATCCATCACTATGGAACCTACCAAAGGAAATACTGGCCAGTCTAATATCCTGGGCCTCGTAGTATTCTCAGTGTGTTTTGGAGTCGTCATTGGCCGAATGGGAGAAAAGGGAAAACCATTACTGGATTTCTGCAACTGTGTCACCGAATGCACCATGAAGCTCTTCGTCGTGTTCATATGGTATACATGTTATGCATTAAACAAACTTCAATTTTGTTTTCACTTTAGTGTTATTTGCATATATACCGGAAGTAATCTGTATATGTTTTGTTCCAACTACACAGTGAAGTCAGTAGATTTTTTTTGGTGTGGATTGTTAGAATCCTCCCATTTAAAATAAAGGCAAAAATAACACGTGAAAATTTCCTCGTATTATATATGATGTTTATTAATGCACTTTTGATGTATTTCCTTCAAAAGTGTTGCTATGATTTGTTACTCTACTTAAAATGAATATGATATCTAGAAAGTAGTTGCAGTCCTATTTCGTTTAAGACAATACTTTTTCATCCATATTTTAAAATATTTTAATCCACATTTGAATATCGTGATCTTAGCTGAGACCTAATATTATTAATTTCAGTGGTTATTCCAAAACACTTTGTAATTTTAGGTATTCTCCTATTGGAATTACGTTTCTGATCGCCGGGAAAATCGTGGGGATGGAGGACTTCGGTGTTCTAATGACCCGCGTGGGTCTCTACTTCCTGACGGTCCTATTCGGACTGTCGATTCATGGCGCGATAATCCTTCCCCTGATGTTCTTTGCCCTAACTAGACGTAACCCGTATGTATTTCTACGAGGCATTCTCGAGGCAATGGCTACGGCGTTTGGGACATCAAGCAGGTAGAAATTCAATCCGTTTCCCATTATCAAAAAGTATTTAATTGGCATAATCATATACGATTTCATTTTTCAAATACATTTCTTATGGATTATGTATTAATCATTTAATTTAGTATCGAATATTTACAATATTGCGCAGTTTAAATAATCTGACCGAATCTCGATCCATGCGCCGCATTTAAATTAGTAGTACGTCATATATATGCTTTCAATATAGGGAAACAAATCGTATTAGATTTGCCTGGATCCTCGAAAGTTAAAAAAGCCAGTGAATTGGCGTAAAATGGAATCTATATGGCTGTCATCATCTTCATAAGCCATGAGTTTACGATCCCCGCGGATTCTTTACAACCCATCGCTGCGTTAGCACGATTTTCTTGTCAACAACTTCCTGCATATGATTGGATGCAGGCCAAGTCCCCTGCAACTAATCAAAAGCGTATTACGTTATATCATGTGTAAGACGAAGAAATGTGTAAACAATTAGTCTTTGTTTTCAAGTAGTTGACACATGTATTTTCATTGGTTGAAAATTATGTAATCCACACAGAGTTTATTTTCTCTGTTCGCTAGAGGACACCATTCAAAGCTACGAAAATCGTGCTAACGCAGCCAAGGGTTGCGGAGAAGAGGAGCGGATCGTAATCCCTTGACTAGAAAAGATGGGATACCATTTGACAAGAGGGCGTTAGGGATTATCGGAATTTACTGTTATGATGGTGAATCCAGAAGGAAACTTGCATAATCGAAAAATTTATTGTAAAGCGAACGCTTTCTAAAACCATAGTAACAAATATTAAAACATTAAACAAGATTAATATTCTAGCGCATACATATTTATATCAATGTTGGATCTATTTCTAGGGTAGAACATTTTATGTCTGACAAATGGGATGACTTTAACTTCGCCATCGTCAGCTTCCATATATATGTATAATTATCACCTGCCTGCTCTATTTATGAAATCATGATCTGTGTATGATCATTTTTTGTAAATGAGGCCAGCTACTGATAAATAAGATGATGTTACAGGGATTCAAACAATCTCTATTAAAGTCAGCATTTCACAAATTCTTTCGTCTTTATCATAATGAAATGTGTAAGTACACCCTATTAAGTTGAATACAGTCTGTCGTGCATCATATCAATTGCTTCGCCGATCTTTATATTCAGTTTTCGAGTAAGGAATACGCCGTTTACCTGATGAAGATGGGGGGATCACAGCGGTGATATTACTCCATGTCACGTGATCCCACATCTGGTGTTTATCGGGATCCATATTTGCCATGTTCTCAAGTTTTATTCTTTGTAGGATTTACAATATTGATCACTTTTCGATATCTACACCCTTTTCATCCAATATAAGCGGAAGAAAAATGGTGCAAAAATGCTGACATAAATAGGTGTACAATCGTGTATCTTTCATAATATTTTCTAAAAATGCTATAGACATTAGAGTTTAGAAATTCGAGAGCATATAAATATTGAACACTAGTGCATTACGAACTTGCGAATATTTAGTGTTTGTGATGTTTTGTTGTCTATATTCTTCGTTCCCTAATTTTTATCTTTAGTGCCCATTTCGCGAAATTCGATCCTCATGCTATCATTGCTTATAATATTATAAATATAAACAATCTAGACATTCATTCCTTAACAGATGTAGCTCTATTCTGACATATACCTGTATTCCATTGATATGTATATTGCAATAGTTTTGGTGACTTTTACATTTATTATTAACAATGAATCAGTTCAGCAACGATGCCAGTAACCTTACGTTGCCTGGAGATGAAAAATGGAATCGACCCGAGGGTTAGCAGCTTTGTGATCCCAGTAGGAGCTACTATAAATATGGACGGTACAGCTCTCTACGAGGCAGTGGCGGCCCTGTTTATTGCCCAAGTCAACGACATTGATATGTCCTTTGGACAGATAGTGACAATTAGGTACATGTGTATTTATAAAGCAGTTTCATTGATTAAGTAGGATCACCATTAAGTATACAACTCAGGGAAGCTTCCTAGTGTCTATAAGCTGTTTTATAATGTAAAGGATGCGAGAGTTACGCATAGTTCAGTTCACTCTCGAATAAGGTTAAGGATAAAAAAAAATGTGCGATGTTTTCAAATGTGTCTCATGCTTTACAGAACTGGTTCTTCAGAATGAAATTTGAAAGATAACCGTTTCATACACTTGTTCTTAACATCTTACAACACAAGTAAACATGTGCAACTTGTAAGTGCTCTTGTGTATGGGTGTAAAATACAAATGTCTGAAAGACGTTAATTCTAGAAATTATAATCATCCAGTAAATCGGAAATACATGTAACTATATGTTGTTTGTCTATACTTGCAATGCTTGTATGATGTTCTCATTGCGGTTGATATTTTTCTTGCAATGTGATCCGTCAGTTTCTAAAGGACACATCCGGAAACACATTACAGAAGGACATCATGTGAGGTGAACAGTTGGTGTACTCCATAAACTTTTTAGAAGTGAATAGTCCATAAATAAGTCAAATCCTCAATTTGGACGGTCATTGTTGTTTTTTAAGATAAGGCCAATTCGTGCAAACATTACCTAGAGTATCACAATGACAATGATAATTTATTTACCCAACCAAGGAACGTACAAGGGAGTGGGTGTTCCAATTATAGTCGAAACTAACCAGAACTCAAACCACCACAGGTCTATCATTTACGTCATCCAACAACACGTATATAGCTGACGAATACGATTACACAAATTCAAAACCTGTCTATAAATGACTTAGGGTACTAGTATTGTTGATGTAAATTTTCGTGCTCTGTTGTCTCTGCGCTGTTTCAAATTCTGAATGGGTTGCTAAGTGAACTCCAACAAGGTCAGGTACTACATGTAGTATGTTCTCAGTACTTGTTTCCGATCCATTTTATTCTACATGTATATCAATAACATATGTTCCAAACATTGGTTTAATAAAGTCTTTTAACAGTTATTTGTGTATGAAGTTGTCGACATGTTGCTTTCTCGGAGTCATATCAAGCATGATAGCTCTCTGGTTCTATACTTTTCACAATGCACTGGCCAACAATCCAGTCTGCAGTCACTCTGATCGTGGTATTCCAAGAATCTCTTTTTCTGTTAACACCGATTCCGCACGTGGTTGGTTAGTGTTCAGGTTCAGATAACATTTTCTGAGGAATAGTTATAGATATTGCGCAGTTCAAGACATGAATGAACAAGTATTCACTGGGAATTGGTACGATTTTTGAAGATGTAACGTAAGACGTATTAGTCCATTATCGGCTTTGTTTAATCCTGTGTTTTGCACATAAAGCCATTAATATAACCGTCTACAGCTCCCTGTATCGGGAACAAAGTTGGATCTGTCCCTATTCTCATCCTTTCTCTCGGTGGATCATCTTCATGTCTCTCTAGGTAGTTTTTTATCCCCGCTGCAGTCCATCGCATCACAACCATAGGAGTGGAGTTTGGGTACACCCTTAGAATATGGCCCAAACATTTCAATCTCCTTTTAATATCTATCAGTATGGGGAGTGGTTAGGTGTTTGTTCCTTGTATACGTTTTCATTATTGATGGTCTGGAAGACATCTATCTTACAATTATATGTGATTTTCATGATTTTGTGCCGTACAGAAGGACTGCTATAATGTTGCTCTTAAAGATCCTTAACATAGTGCTGATGCTGACCCTTAACGATTTACAGTTTCAGTTTCAGTTTTCTTTTATGATTTAAAGTTTCCGCAATGATGCGAAAGTTCCCTGGCTTTTGATTTGCTGGCAGGTACGTCCATCTCTGAATAACGGTCAACAATGAATTTTTTTACCCAGGTAGATAAACTCTTGAACTTTCCTATATCTGTGTTATTCAGCGTTACAGGTTCTGCTGCTTGGATATTGATCTCCATGGCTTTGGCCGCTTGGTGTTGACGTTAGCCCAATTTGGTTTTCCTTTGCAGATACGTCATTTTTTGTACCATGTATGTCTTGACAGCGATGTGAGAAAAATGCCAGGTCATCTGCAAAATCACGTCTTCACGGGTCCAGATGATACATCTGTTAGTGTTTGATCTAATTTTCATGATGCCTTTCATGCACAATATGAAAAGGAATGGTGACAGCATATATCCTTGTTTCACACCGGTATGAATACACAATTCTTCTATAGGTGTTAAACCACAAACTACTTTGGAGGAAAAAACTACATACAACGTTCTTATGATGGCAATGAGTTTGCCAGGTATACCATAATGCTTCCGCATCTTTCATAGACCAGGTCGATTGACACTTTCAAATGCCTTGGTGAAATATATGAAAATTACATATACTGAGGGCAAATATCTGATCAGCACAAGATGAACCGTTTCTGAATCCCACTTGCTTTTTACCTTCATATTGATCTACTTTGGCCAAAATTCTGTTGAATATCACACAGATAACAATATAATACCCTCCAGTTGTTGCAGTTCTATATTGAGGCTAGTTTTCCAGCGCTCTTATTTCCAGATCTTTCCCAGTATCTTTGTCGGTGGCTCTGGAGTGAGGTGTTGATTTGCCTTTAGTAGCTCTGATATCTTCTCATCCACTCCAAGTAGTTTTTCCCCGTTTAGGGTTTATGACCGCTTTTAGTTCACCTGAGCTGAATGTTCAATTGAGCTTTTCTGATAATCTTTTGTCCGACGTTTGTCATGTGGGACGTTTATCAGTCAATAAACTTTTAACATTTTCGACAGCATCAGCGCTAATTTGAACCAAACTTCCCATAAATAATCCTTGGTTAAACGAAATTCAAAATTCCTCAAATGAACGGTCACACCTTTTGCTGAAGGAGTTGATATAGAAATAGCGAAAATATGGTGGTATTTTTAAAAATGTTCGGATGGCATCTCAATTAAGTATCAAACTTTGACATCGAAATGAATTTAATCTTTGAAAATCTTCTGTTCGGAATACACTAGCGATGATTAATTATATTAAGGAACAAGTTTATATTATTAACCAATGTTTGCAAATTGATATTTGACTAAGGTTTGGCATTAATAGGAATTCGGAATTTTATATGAAAATAAGAAATGTGAAAAAATCATGAGGAGCAAGGTCACACTATATCATGTCAATATGCAAACATTCCCAAAATGTGTGAATCAAATTTTTCATAATATGTAGGGGAAGTTAAAAAAAAAATTTCTAGATCAGCAAAGCAATGTTTGTCATATTGATAATATATCATCTTCCTGATGTGTAAATTCACGTTTGGTAAAATCATAACCCCATGGGGCTGAGTTGGGATAAAAATATGGAATTTAAAAGGGTCAAATCTTCTGAACAATAAAAGAGCAGGTGACTTCCTTGCTGGACTGGATGATTAGATGTTTGGAATTGCCCTGTCCCTGACCCTGACTTGTCTTGAAGCTGCTTTTTCTGCTTTCTGTACTTTTTTTTCTTGTCTTGTTGCACCTTTCGCGATTTCGAGTTGTCTGTAATGTAAGACAGGTAAGTTAAACATTTTGTTATAATCCAACAAGAAAAATCAATTGGTTACCATAGTTGAACTAATGTTTAGTTAAAAAATATTTAATGAAATGAAATGAGCTTGTGTTATCAAAATTTCATTCTCAAAATGAATCTATATAACGTTCTCTATGAGATACTAAACATGTATTACCATTACACTCTTTATAAAATGGATTCATTTCATTTTCGTGACCCTTTTTGTACAATACCGTATAAGCAGAACTTTTAGCGAGGATTAATTTTGGCATTATTAGCAGGGATGTTGAGATGGCTAAAACTTGAATATCGCTAACAATTTATTCCATATTGTAGGTAATAGTTATCTTTCTTAGAATTATAAAGTCGCTAAAATTAACTATTAGGTAAATATAAATACCCATTTATATGGAAAACATATCGCTAAATTTGTGTTCCGCTAAAATTTCCACTTATTCTGTATATTAATTATTACCGGAAATTATATAATTCCTTACAGCATAACAGCAACTGCAGCCTCCATTGGTGCCGCTGGGGTTCCGCAAGCCGGTCTGGTCACTATGGTCATAGTCCTAGCAGCTGTTGGTTTACCAATCGATGACGTCACTTTGATCCTTGTTGTTGATTGGTTCTTGTAAGTCAAAGACATACTTTATTGCAGTTTAATCTTCATAGCCCCACCCCCTAAAAAAACCACCACTATTGAGAATCTCTTTGATTTAGAGGTATGAGGTACTGCAAAAACATCTTTTTGTGTTAAGTGTTAATTTACTGATCCTTGTGAAGGTTTAAGCAGATAATTTACTCTATGAGTTCCGGAATGCTCTTGTTTCAGTAAAACTGGAAATCGAAAATATTCCTATCTTCTGCGCTCGCGACAATATATGTGAGAAAAGTTTGCCAGTTTACTTTCGGAAGGTCGGTGGTCTCTTCCCGGGTACATTGTATCTGGGTTCTCTCCTCCACCTTCAAAAACTGGAGACCACCAGATAACTGAAAAATTGTTGAGTGTGGCGGAAAACTACAATCAATCAATCATATTTTCTGATCTCCATCATCCAAAAACGTACTTTGTTGAACATACTCGAGTCCTTAGAAGTTGATATCGAAAAGATGTTGGAGTTCCTTAATGACAATATCAACGTAGACTTTGCTGATCGGGTCTTCCAAAAATCTGCTGGAATTCCCATGGGTACAAATCGTGCACCTTTATTAGCTAACCTGCTTTTGTATTCTTATGAGGAAGAATTTAATTAAAAACTTTTATGTCTGAAGAAAACTTCCATAGTCTACGTGGGGACGTTCAGGCAGGTAGTGAAGATCTTTGCTGAGATAAAATCCGCGAAACAATGTGATGTCATAATTGAAATAAGTTCATATATCAGCAATTACAAAAATAATTAAAGACAGAATTATGGTTGAGAAATACTTGCTTTTAAGAAATTGTAGATATGATGAGTATGAAAAACACTGGCAAATGGTATGTGAATCTTGTATTATTGATCATGTAAATTAATATGTTATACTTATAGTGTATATTTCTTCCGTCACTTCAACATGTTCAATTTCATTTATTTCCCTCCTCAAATTTTGAATTGTTCTATGTATTTTTATCAAAATCTGTTGCTAAGACAATGATACATTTGTACCTCTCTCTCTCTCTCTCTCTCTCTCTCTCTCTCTCTCTCTCTCTCTCTCTCTCTCTCTCCAAAAAGACCTTTCACACCATAAATATATGCTTTCATACATTAATAATTTTATCACTGACTTGTTAGCTGAATGTGTCATCTGTCAATGTTGTTTGTTTGTATGTAGTGGAAGGTGTTAAAATAAAAAAATAATAAATAAAAAAATAATTGAAATAAGTATATCACCATACGTATGCATTTTTAACTCCGATTTTATTTTATGTAAGTTTTTCTCATTGAAAAATAAGCCATGCAGCTACTTCCGTGGTGTCTTTACTAGGGTATATTGTTATAGGTCAGAATCGTAATAGCGAACAGAATTCCATAACAGGAACAATTTAAATTAACGAGATTTATTTACAATTATTGAAAGAAAAATATAACAATAACAAAATACTAACATACGATAGGTGTACAAGAAATCCACACACAAAAATATCACAAAAGTAATTCCTGAAGTCTTCCAGTTAAATCAAGACAAAATGCTTAATGTGTTTGTCTAAGAGAGCTTAATGTCATGAAATTCATAATGTATTTATACTAAGAATGAACTTTCTAGACCGTTCGTAAAGAACACCGTTAGGTAATCTTAGCAGCTAGACAAGTTTTAGGTCATCTGTCAAAATATCGAACATCTAGAAAAATCTAGGTCATATATGTCATCAACCGCAAACGTATTTACCCTCTACACAACACCTGTTTTAATGTAAACATATTACGCAACTATATCAAATCGACATATGAATGAAAATGAGTATTGTTAATAGATACGTTGTCGATATATCTAAATATCGAGTAGAAGGCCACAGCAAAAGATTTTTTTTCTTCTCATGTAGAAGCATTTGAATAAATTCTGCCTTGTGAGAGCACAAAAACAGGTCAGCTAACAAAGGAGCACAATGGTAATTCCAATAGACTGTTGGAAGACCTGATCATCAAAGATAGATAGAATTTATTATATTGACCACTGTTCGTTATCTTGACTTTCATCTATTTCAAAGTAATTTCACAAAGAAATTGATATTTTATAGGGATCGGTTTCGCACAATGACAAATGTCGTCGGAGACAGTATCGGAGCTGGGATAGTCTACCATTTGTCCAAGAACGAATTATCCGCACACCACGAGGACAAAACTGAGAATCTCAACCTTGTACGAGTTGACATTCCCAACGGAAAAGAAGCTATAACTGCTGTATGATAGGTGATCAGAATATGAAGTTGTTCGGGTCACAAGCAGCACAACGTAACCTCACAATCCTAGAGTACTAGAAGCTGTTGGACATTCTTACTGGAGTAGTGATTGTAGTGTGTGTTGTTATTTATTTGGGCTTTCACAGCTCTAAGGACGGGTCGCAACGAAAAAACTTTGAATTGTATAACATACAGTATGCTGAAAATTGTGGAGGGACAAAATCTTGAAAACCAGGGGCAGATCCAGAAAATCTTCTAAGGGTGAGCGGGTTGTGACGCAATTTTGAGGGTGAAAACCCCAAAAAACGAAAGAAAAATAACCGTTTTTGCTTAAAATGTTCAACCAAAGAGGTATAACCCCATAACCCCCTCTAGATTTGACACTGTAGACTATATGAAGTACAAACGATTTTAAATTGTGTAATATACATATTCATTATTCATTTAGAAAGTATGTATTTGTCAAGGACATACGTGTTAATGCATATATATATATATATATATATATATATATATATATATATATATATATATATCCGTTTGCTTAGATTTTTCGGAATTCTGATTTGGACTGTACAGCGTACAGTTTCTTTATTTAAATATTTTATAATTCCTTGAGGATTACCCATGATAAGAGCTATGTACGACATCACTTTTCACTTCACATCCAACTGTTAATTCTAATTGTTTGATATTACACGTCCGTCAATTATACGTTGTGTTCGCTAATGGAGACTAGATTCGACTTTAACTTTTTCAACCAGCTCGTGCTGACGTTTTGACTTGTTTTGAATCTAAAGGAATTTTTTAAACACGTTAATCTATGATAATGATGCTCTGTAAAATTGCGTAATTCAACGGGGTCAAATTTGCCGATACCAAATTTGGTTTTGGAAAAAAAAATTCTGTGGTTTTTTTTTTTCTTTGTGTGAAAAGATCCGTTGTGGTTAGCTGTCTACCGCTTTTGAAAGATTAATTCGTGGGTAGGTTAGGACACCACCAAAATTAGGAAGATTTCATCAATACTTTATTCAGTTTCTATACGATGTATGTAATGTTGCACAATGATCAACTACCAGTGGCGGATCCAGATCCAGAGAATTTTCAAACGGGCGGGGGGGGGGGGGGGGGGGGGGGGGGGGGGACAACGCAAGTTTGTATTTTTTTCCACATTGAAAAGTGGGGATTAGGATCCCAAACTTGCAAAAATTACTATTTTTAACCAAAAGGGGGGGGTGCAATCCGCGTAACCCTCCTCCCCAGATCCGCCACTGAACTACACCCTCACATAGCAGCAGGTTTTTGTATTAAGAACGTTAGGGATGTTTTTGTTTTATAAACATTCAACATGATATATCTAAATAAATGTACATACATTAAAGTACATACAGTACTATTGATTGATTATATATTGTTTAACGTCCCGCTCGAGAATCTTTCACTCATATGGAGACGTCTCTCTTACAGTACTAAGTCTTGACATGTGACGTTTAACATAGAACATATCGTATCAATTTTTGTAACTTTAGTAAACCCATGGCTGTAGATGATACGGCATGAATACCAATCAGAAACGATAAAACTTGTGTTCTCAAAATATCACGCTGAAGAGATTCCATACCTTTCAACATCAAGGCGTATATAATGGAATTGTGTAGGGACAGAACGCTTTAATTGGAAAAAGAGACATGAAGTTTAGCAAGCTGAGCTACTTAATCAGCTGATTTTTTTTTTAAATATTATTATCATATCATTAAAAAGATATCTTCTTATATTTTATGGAATCGCAATATCCTAGATCAAACTGAGCTCGGCTTTGCTGCAACATACAATATCAGTATTATTTTTCCGAGTATAGTTAGAACAAGATTTTTTTGGGGGGAGGGGAGGTTGCAGGATCATTGGCAAAGAGCAGATTGTTCATGAAATGATCATCGTTCTTATTATACCTCAATAACATCAGTAACTGTATTGTTGTGATGTGGATTATGACGAGAGCTATACCTCAATAACATCAGTAACTGTATTGTTGTTATGTGGAGTATGACGAGAGCTATACCTCAATAACATCAGTAACTGTATTGTTGTTATGTGGAGTATGACGAGAGCTATACCTCAATAACACCAGTAACTGTATTGTTGTGATGTGGATTATGACGAGAGCTATACCTCAATAACACCAGTAACTGTATTGTTGTGATGTGGATTATGACGAGAGCTATACCTCAATAACATCAGTAACTGTATTGTTGTTATGTGGAGTATGACGAGAGCTATACCTCAATAACACCAGTAACTGTATTGTTGTGATGTGGATTATGACGAGAGCTATACCTCAATAACATCAGTAACTGTATTGTTGTTATGTGGAGTATGACGAGAGCTATACCTCAATAACATCAGTAACTGTATTGTTGTGATGTGGATTATGACGAGAGCTAAATTCTTGTTGTGGATTTTAAGAGATGTGAAATAATTGTAATAGCATGACTTTGTTTTTCCTTACTTATGTGAAATTAAAAGATGTCATTTCAGATTTATGTCGTCTTTATATCAACACCAACAAGGGAATTGGGTGGTAAAAACAGATTATTTGAGTTATGCAGAATATGTTAATGGGTGGGTGGTTGGAGGTTATACACTGAATAATGCATAAATGTGGTGTCTCCACATAAGGGAAATAGTTTTGAAATTTTATTAAGCTATCCATTGAAACTAAAACATATCTTGAAATATTGAACGTATGCCTAAAAGAATTAAAAATAGATTAAATTCATTAGATATAATTGATTTAATTCAGTTAAGAATAGATCTAATTCCTTAATGAAATAGGCCTATCTTTAACAGAAATTAACTCTTTCTGTAAATGAATATTGTATAGGAGGAGGGGTTATTTTGTTTTCATAATTCATTGCACAGAGAGAGAGAGAGAGAATTTTATGTGTTATTTACCGAAAAGATTCAGAATATTGAGACATGCTTTTTCGATCTGTAGTTCTTATACCCCCCCCCCCCCCCCCCCCCCTCATCACCACATTCCGACCCCCCCCCCCCCCACGTGAATTAAATGTAAACCTCTCCCTGGCCATGTGAAATTCCCATGTAAATTAAAAATAGACCTAATTCACCCATCTGAAATAGAAATAGACTTGATAATTACTCCAGAGATTGTCACCCATAATTCGATTTTCGTGGGTTTTTTTAAAAAATAAAATCCGTTAGTAACAGTTTGCAAGATGTGCAATTATAGGCCTCATACATATGCAAGATGAGATTAATTTTTATTCCGTACTCGAGCTCTTAATGTGCTTTATAGGCCTCATACATATGCAAGATGAGATTAATTTTTATTCCGTACTCGAGCTCTTAATGTGCTTTATAGGCCTCATACATATGCAAGATGAGATTAATTTTTATTCCGTACTCGAGCTCTGAATTAGCACATTATAATGTAAACATACGTTTATTTGGTATGAATTAAAATAATAGACCTACCCTATCCATGTGAAATCCCTATGTGTTTATTTTGATTGTTGGACTACCCCCCCCCCCCCCCCGCCCCCCCCCCCCCCCCACCCCCTCAAATTTTATCAATGGTCCAACACAGATATTTTGAATTTGAAAATTTGTGTATTTTAAAAACAGATCAAGGAGGCTTGGGAGTCGTGTAAAATGTTAAAAATTAATCATTTTAAATACATATATTTAAAAAAAGAATAAACCGTTACAAATATATGATACCAATTCTAATAATTATAATATAAATACATGATACCGTAGATATATTACGCGATCCCATGTGAACAAAAGCACGTAAGCCTACCGTATATACTGCATTGTTTGACTGTCCTTCTAAGATCCACCCCACTTATTTCTAATCATTCTCTACCCAGAGTTCCTTGCGCTACTCTCACTACACCCGAAACACAAGGGTACGACTTGTCAAAATGATAAGTATTTACGTAAGTGTATGTAGCGTGAAATAATTTACGCTGATACGCGCGTACGACTTATTACATGTACATGTATTCATCATGTCTTGTGCATGAGATATTATGTCGTGCGCACATGATTTTTTTTTTTCAAAAATAAAAAAAATATTGTGCGTCATAGATATACCACTGTAAGATTGTAATGGACTCTTGAATAAATATTACTGCTCACAGGGGCTCGTCACGAACTTTTCGTAGACATACCAGCTTACCAGTACCTAACACGCACTGTGGTGTATTGACTACTTATAATATGTTATTCCGGAATTTATAATGCTGTTTGTAACTCGGATATTAGAATCCGGATCGTTTGGGTTTTGCTGTTTAGTTTTGATTAAAGTTCCCAACCACTGCACGTGTTTTTCCTGAGCTTGGAATTCGTCTCAATGACATGACTGCAAATGCAATGCAATGTCTCAACGACATTAATATATGTACGGCCATCTGACCAATATACAATAACTGGCGACGAGGTGTAAGTAAGGTAACTGAACTTTAACATTTGTTGACAATGCCACACATCGGCAAACTTGAACAATTTGACAATTCGGTCGAATCATGGGAGTCGTACGAGGAACGGCTGCAGGCATCTTTCCTTGCTAACGACATCGACGCTGATGATCAAGTGCCTTCGTTAATTAGCTTAATTGGGCCAAAGACTTACACTCTGTTGAAAAACTTAATTTCTCCGGGCAAGGCTGCAGACAAAACTATAAATGAACTATTAAAAGCATTACGGGATCACCTCAGTCCTAAACCGTCTGTGATAGCAGAGAGGTTTCGTTTTCATAAGCGCGACCAACGTCCGGGAGAGTCAGTTTTATCATTCATGGCAGAACTACGCAATTTGGCTACACATTGTCAGTTTGGTGCAAGCTTAAATGACACGTTACGTGATAGGCTAGTCGTGGGATTACGGAATAAAACCACACAAAAGCGACTTCTCTCAGAGACTGATCTTGACCTTGAGAAGGCTATTAATCTTTCTGTCGCCATGGAAACAGCACCCAAAGATGCTGCAGAAGTGCAAGGTGTATGGGGAGAATCTGTACACAGTATCCGTTCCAACTCAACACGTCCTAAAGGTGCATCTAATAGGAAGCATACCCCGAAACACAACAAACACAAAACCAAGTGCACAGAAACCTACGTGTTACCGTTGTGATGGTGACCACTTAGCAACACAGTGCAAACATGTGAATACCGTTTGTTCATTTTGTCGAACAATTGGACACATTGAGCGGGCTTGCATGAAAAAGAAACGTGACAAAAACAAAGGACGTAAGACTGCGTTACACTACAATGAAGAGGATAAACGTGACAGTGAGAACAATGGAGAACCGCTTCTGCATATAACTAGTACATTCCACATAAGATCAAAGCATGAACCACCTATTACTGTGCGTCCTGCAATTGAAGGCAAAGTTATCGAGATGGAATTAGACACCGGGACAGCAATTTCTGTGATTTCCAAGCGTGACTACTGTGCTAACTTTGGAATGATTCCGCTTGAAAAGTCAAGTGAAATATTGCGTTCATATTCTGGGGATACAATTCAGCCCATGGGGCAAATAAAAGTGAATGTTAACCTTAATTCACAAACAGCGAACCTGGATCTACTCGTTGTTCCACATGGTGGACCAGCGTTATTCGGTAGAGATTGGCTTGGGAAACTGAGACTTGACTGGCAAGAAATCAAAACATTACGCTCATGTAACGCGATGTGTTTGAATGATCTTCTTGAGACACATAATGAACTGTTTTCACCTGGAATCGGAACACTCAAGCATATTAAAGGATCTGTCACCGTAAATTCAGACGCCAAACCTGTGTTTCTCAAAGCAAGGACTGTTCCGTATTCGTTGAGAAACAAGGTCGAACAAGAACTTGACAAATTGCAGAAAGACGGAATCATTGAACCAGTTGCTCATGGCGTTTGGGCTACTCCGGTTGTTCCAGTGATCAAGAAGAATGGTGATGTCAGATTGTGTGGAGACTACAAGGTGACTGTCAACCCAGTGATGTGCATTGACCAGTACCTCCTTCCCAAAATAGAGGATATTTTCGCAAATTTGTCGGGTGGGGTGAAATTTTCAAAACTAGATTTGACTCAAGCTTACCACCATATGGAATTAAATGAAGAGACACAAGACTTGCTTGTCATCAACACATACAAAGGACTATTCAAGTATAAACGGCTTCCGTATGGAATTGCATCTGCTCCAGCGCTGTGGCAACGAGCAATAGAGCAAGTGTTACAGAACATTCCTTCAACACAAGTGATAATTGACGACATCATCG
This sequence comes from Ostrea denselamellosa, assembly GCA_024699665.1. NCBI lineage: Eukaryota > Metazoa > Mollusca > Bivalvia > Ostreida > Ostreidae > Ostrea > Ostrea denselamellosa. The sequence continues at coordinate 2,937,938 of JAMZEH010000065.1, read as the reverse complement.
TTACCGGTCGAAATGATGAGGAACACTTACACAACTTGAAACTTGTCATGGATCGTCTACAGTCATACGGATTACGTGTGAATCTTCAGAAATGTGAATTCTTTCAGGATAGAGTGAGCTATGTTGGACATGTAATCGATGCTACAGGACTATACAAATCACCTGAGAAAATCAAAGCAGTTAAAGATGCCGAACGCCCAGAGAATGTGACACAGCTCAGATCATTCTTAGGACTAGTGAACTACTATCATCGATTCACTGACAACCTATCGAGTGTAGCTGGACCTCTACATGAACTTCTGAACAAAGGATCCAAATGGATTTGGAATTCTAAGAGAGAGAAATCCTTCCAGGATATCAAGGAACTCATCTGTTCTGACAAAGTTTTGTGTCATTATGACCCTAAATTTCCTTTGAAATTAGCTGCTGACGCTTCACCTTATGGGATAGGATCAGTCTTATCTCATATCTTTCCAGACGGAACCGAAAGACCAATTGCATTCTCATCGAGAACATTGACACAGGCCGAAAAAGCGTATTCGCAGATAGACAAAGAGGCCTTAGCCCTCTACTGGGGTGTGAAGAACTTTAACACTTACCTGTATGGCCACAAATTCACACTTGTGACTGACCACAAACCATTGCTTAGTATCTTCAGTCCAAAGAAATCACTTCCGGTTATGACAGCTGCACGACTTCAACGCTATGCCGTGTTCTTATCTGGATATCAATACGATATTGAATTTCGAGGAACCAAAGCACATGGAAATGCTGATGCACTATCGCGCGTACCTCTACCAAGCATTCCTCAACCTCAGGATGAAGAGGATCCGACAGAGTTATTCTACAGCAAACAGTTCGACGACTTACCTGTGACTTGCGTACAAATTCGTAGAGAAACTCAACGTGACCCAGCTCTGAGTCAAATCTTAGACTGCGTCAAACAAGGACACTTTCCTCAGGATTGTGATGATAATCTGAAACCTTACTACAATCGCAAGGATGAACTCAATGTTTACCAAGGATGCGTCACATGGGGAAATCGAGTGATTATTCCAGACATTCTTCGTGAAAAAGTGATGACAGAGCTTCATTCTGGACACATAGGCATTGTCAAAATGAAAGCAGTAGCTAGATCTTACGTATGGTGGCCAAGGATTGACAACGCTATTGAGGAAATCTGCAAAGCGTGTAATGGATGCAGACGAGTCCAGAACGCACCCTCTGCGGCACCTGTTCACCCATGGAATTTTCCGCCAAAAGCATAGCACCGCTTACACATAGACTTCGCTGGACCATTTCATCATGCGATGTTTCTCATTGTTGTCGATGCATATTCCAAGTGGTCAGAAGTTTTCGAAATGAAAAGTACCACAAGTACTGCAACAATCAACACTCTACGGACCTTGTTTGCGAGACAAGGCATCCCAGCAGAAATAGTGTCCGACAATGGACCACAGTTTCGTTCGGATGAATTTCGTCTATTCATGGAATCCAATGCCATTCGTCATATAACCTCTTCTCCATTTCACCCACGGACGAATGGTCAAGCGGAGAGGTTCGTTCAGTCATTCAAGAAGGCAATAAAATCCGCATCAGGAGACTTCGATTGCATCAACAAGAAACTTAATTCATTCCTGTGTAAATACCGAATCACGTCACAGGGAACTACGAATGAAAGATCCTCCATTCTTATGTACGGTCGAAACATTCGGACACGCCTAGATATCTTAAAACCGGACCCAACCACAACCGTTGTGAGGAAACAATATGGTTCCGAGAATAAACATTGTGGAAATGTTGTGCGGGAATTCTCATCAGGAGATGCAGTAAACGTACGCGACTATCGAGCCAATACAGAAAAATGGGCAAATGGACAGATCCATTCACAAACTGGACCGTTATCGTACAAAGTGAACATCAATGGCACGTTGTGGAGGAGACACGTAGATCAAATCGTGGGTACATCGAAGGATCAACCTAGCGCGCCAATCGTAGATCAAGTCGTGGATACATGCATGGATCCACTCAGCGTTCCAACACTTCCAACACCTACGAGTACTGAAATACCGAAGGATCGTGTGATAAATCCGGTGACAAATGAAAATACGTGTGAGTCGCGTCGTCCCAGTGCGTGTGAGTCGCGTTCCAGTGCACCGCGCCGAAACCCACCGAGAAGCAGACAACAACCGGACAGATTAAATTTGTGAAACATGTATATATGGTTTACTATCTGTTCTTGACTAGGACTGAATTGTTTATTGAAATATTTTTGTTTTTTGTTTAATTGCATGTTCATTATTACACAGGGAGGAGTGTGGTGTATTGACTACTTATAATATGTTATTCCGGAATTTATAATGCTGTTTGTAACTCGGATATTAGAATCCGGATCGTTTGGGTGTTGCTGTTTAGTTTTGATTAAAGTTCTCAACCACTGCACGTGTTTTTCCTGAGCTTGGAATTCGTCTCAATGACATGACTGCAAATGCAATGCAATGTCTCAACGACATTAATATATGTACGGCCATCTGACCAATATACAACACGCACCAACAGCAGGACAAGATCAGCTCACTCCCTAAAGTTCAGCCAATACCATACCAGAACAAACACATTGAAGTACAGCTTTTTACCCAAAATAACCCAGCCTGGAACCATTTACCAGCATCAGTTGTTGAGGCCCCTGACTTGGTATCCTTCAAGCAGGGGCTTACCACACTCACTTTCTAATAGACTGTTAGAGACCAGCTTGTAAGTAATTCTCACCGAAGATTAGAGTTATGTCGATTGGACTCATTTATGAGTCCAGGGCCGCTTCGGTAGTCGGTTTGGTCTAACTGAAGATAATGAAAGCAAGATGGTACACTTTCTATGTTTCTTTCCTTTACACTTTCTTTCTCGTAGGCTTTTCACCTTGTTTCAAAATCAACCTCTTAACCGCTAGCGCATCTCAACCGAAACGTAACATTCCAAGAAGACGGTGTTTCGTAGTCTGTAGAAAAAATAGAAATATATCTATAATTACACAAGGGAGGAATCCGGAGTTTCAAAAATCGCTACTTGAAATTTCGAATTGAATTGACCAGTGACAACGCGTATTCTATTTTGGGTGATTGAGGAAAAGTTCCTGTAGTTTAAAAACCACAGAAAATGCATTGCAAACAGATATTAGGTATTTTTACAATCTATGATCTTTCCCCGATCGATGGAGACCGGGATTGTAAAATTTAACGTCCGTAAAATATAAAAACGAGACTAATGAAAATTTGAAGTAGCGATTTTTGAGACTTCGGATTCCTCCCTTGTGTGAATATAGAATAGAGAGAGCCGGTTCGTGACGAACCCTGTGAGTGCTCTAAGAGAAATATTGAATATTGAATATACAGCACAGGAAAAAAAATACTATTAATATTTGTATACCAATTTTCGTTCCTGTTCGTGTCAGATATCTAGTGTTTTTACTTGCGATAACTTTACAAATTGTAAAGATAGACATTTCTTCATGAATGCATTGTTGCGAACAACGTGTTGTGAACAACTGATTATATATCAATGTAATATGAAATTTACAACGTGCACAAGACCCATTTCAACAGAGTCCTCCGACATTCATTTAAAAATGAATAGATATCCATTTTTCTCTTATACATGAACACATATAATAATTCAAGACTCGGGAGTGTTCATCAGAATTAAACTTCTTTGCCATTAGACTTAATGTATATATATCTTAAGATTAAAATGTCTGACCTCGTAAGCCGATCATTATAACATTAATCTCAGTAGGATTTTCGGTTTTAGAAAGAGTGGTTGCCATTGTCAATTTCTCGTATGTGCATTACATGTCGTATAAATGATGAAATTTTCCAATAGTTTCCTGCTATCCCTAATGGTACTGATTGGAATGGTGTGTTTGGTTTCTGCTGGTGAGTAGGAAACATTAACTGTTTTTGTCTTGTGAAACTAATGTGATGTGCAGCTAAATTTCCCATGTAAGTTTTCACTGCGGCCTAAAAGATATCTTTCGAACTTAATACCTATCGAATGTTCTGTTTGGTGAATGATAATACTCAAGAAATAAATTTCATTTTTTGAAAACTGCGTGCTTCATGTCGTCACATAATGAGGATATCGAGACTTGAAGAGAGGGTCATTCAATGTCTGTCAACTTAATTACTCATTCACGTCCTCAAGTTAATAACTTTATATTCAGTTGTGAGCATCAAATCAGTGTCACAGCTAAGGAAACGAAGATGGCACCATCCAATGCCAGCGTCTAAATGTATGGGGGGACTGCAACATAAACTACTACATTATTCACCAGTAAAACCTCTTAGCTGGCTACGTTTCATAGATGACATTGATATGAAGTGGCTTGGCGGTCGTGAAAGCCTCAACGACTTTATCTATTGCAAACACTTTCCACTATTCCATCAAGTTTACTGTGGATATTTTCACCCCCAAGAATATTTTTTGGTTATACAGCCACATTTAGAACGGGGGAAATTTAGTTTAATCTCCACACTAAGCCCACTGACTTTCATTTGTACCTTATGCCATCCACTTGACATCCACCTCATCCAGTTGACATCCACCTCATCCAGTTGACATCCACCTCATCCAGTTGACATCCACCTCATCCGGTTGACATCCACCTCATCCAGTTGACATCCACTTCATCCAGTTGACATCCACTTGACATCCACCTAAGGGTTTGGCCACCCGCATCTGTCGCATATGCTGTATTCCTACTCTTTTCCAAGAACAAGGAAAAATCCTCACACGTTATCTGACAAACAGAGGATATGATCCTTGTAAGGTAAAGTCCGCAACTGATGAGATGTCACGACAGAACCGACAGTCCCTCCTTAAGCACAAAGAAAAACCTCAAAATGAAAAGGTTTCACTAGTCACTAGTCATCCCGCCCATAAGAACCTCAATGGTATTCTAAGAAAACATCTACCCATTTTGTATGAAACGATTGGCTGATGCTTTCAAGAAACCCTAGATGACATCCTTCAGATGCCCCAGGAACCTAATGGATAGGCTAGATAACTCTTTACCTCATGGAGGTTTTAAAACGTGCTAAGACCTCAGATGTCAATTACGCAAATATAGCCCTCCAACACTGAAAGCGTTAGCAGTCCTGTCACAGGTCGCAGTTACAAAATATCGGGACTCTTTTCCTGCAGCACTAATAACTGCATCTCTGTAATGAAACAGACCTTCGCACACCGATCAACAACCACCGGTCCTCTGTCTGAACCAAATATAGATACACTTTTCAATGATTTGTTTGTTTGTATTAAGTTTTGTCGAGAATTTTTCACTCATATTGAGACGTCACCAGCTGTAGGAGAAGGACCGCAAATTTAGACCTATGCTTAGCGCTCAGGGCCGTGACAGTGAGGGTGCTTTATCACCAGTGAGGGAACATGGCAGTAGTGACCCAAGTTGGTCAGATACCAAAAGAAAACTTCTGGGTACACAGGCTGAAGTTATTCTGACCTCAAGGTATCAACAAAACTATTGACTTCAGGGTGAATACGGGCTAAACCTTTATTAGGTCTACTCGTCTGATCATGTACCTAACACTAGTCATATTTTCCACGTTATTGCTAGCTTAAATCCATGTTTACTACTTTCACACGCAAGTTTACTTTAGACGATATACTGGTTGACAAGACTGTGCACTAGTCTACTTGCCAAACGTTTTACGTGTACCTTTATCGCCAGAATAATCTATTTTTGAATATGACCATTATTTGAAGAGCAGGTTACGAGCAAATCCCATTTATAACATCTTCACAAGCCAAGGGATTTTGGTCCATTCTGCTCCCCACAAGCCCTTGGTAGATCACTCCACGATATTTGTGGTCCGCAGTGGCAACACCTAACGAATGTTCTGAATTTGAATTTTATAATCTAGCTAATCGGACGATGACTTTCATGATACCATTAGTTATAAACAAGTATGACAAAATCAACTAAAGAGTCTTTGAAGTAAAATTAATGGCAGACCAAGTATGTGCTATAGAAAATATAAAACAGGGACGAAAATATCGCTAGCAACAAAACATCACCGTGGTAAGAAGAAATTCCAGTGTATTTTGTACCTCGCATACTAATACTGTAAAGCATGTGTATAGGAAAAACATTACTATCACTTAATGTCCGATCAAGCAATTATGACTTTCTATTGGAGTTTTTTTTCTTTATCATTTTCTTGTACATACAAATAAAACAGCCAAAAAATATGTGTCTTTATCTGTTATAATGTACACTAAACCGCTATGTTAGGTAGTTCCTGGGAAATCCTAATCCCATAATTCCCAACTGAAGGTGATTGATTCTATGGCAGAAGTTTGTATGAAATCGTTTTGCTTGCAGAACATTATTGTTCTGATTTTCTTTAGTGTTTCTTTCCGCTGGAATTAGTGTTTTAACTGGCTAAATTAGAAGTATATTCACATGGGTTTTAAGTGAGAGAGAGAGAGAGAGCGAGAGAGAGGGAGAGAGACGACAGGCGGGCATTATGCTACACAAAACAAGCACGTGTCAAGCAAAATCGTCGTAAACCTTTCACATTTCCATCTTCTTCTCCAGAACCACTGGGCCAATTTCAGTCAAACTTGGCAAAGACCATCCTGGGGTAAAAGGTATTCATATTTGTTCAAATCAAGGGCAACGCCCTTCTCCAATAGTAGAATAGTGAAAAAATACTGCCAAATCTTGAAAATATTCTCCAGAACCATCAGGCCAATGTCAATCAAGCTTGGTACAAGATCCTTGGGTGAAGGGGATTCACGTTTGTTCAAAAGAAGAATCATACCCCCTTCAAAGGGGAGATAATCATAAAAGTGGAAAAATAGTGTGGTGTCATTTAAAAACCTTGTTCTCAAGAAACACTGGGTCAGAAAAGTTCAAATTTACATTGAAGCATCCTGACATAGTACAAAATCAAGTATTTCTTTAAATCATGCCCTCCGCAGGGGTAGGGTGGTCCACAATAAGGGATCAAAGATTTATCTGCGGAAATATAGGGGGAAATCGTTAAAAATCTTTTCAGGAACCACTAAGCCAGAAAAGTTCAAATTTACACGGCAGCTTCTGACATAGTGCAGATTCATGTTTGTTAAATTCATGAAACCCAGGGTAGGGTGGGGCCACAATAAGGGATAGGAGTTTTACATGCGAATATATAGTGAAAAACTTTAATATGGGTCAAGGTGACTCAAAAGTATTGTTACAAGGGTTGCATACAATGTCAAAATCAGTTGCAGAACTGGAACGCTACTCCATAGCGTCACGTACTGTAGCAGGAAAATACGTATCGGTACATGTATATAAAACACTTCCTATGAAGTATATTATCTGAAAACACATGTAGTCCAAAATAGGTAATATAGCCCATTGTCCGCTTTCTCCTAAGTGACAGAATATAACATTTGATGACCTTAACTTTTTTTAGGAGTGGGCGGGTTGGGGATATTTTGCTGCAAATGGCAAGAGCATTGCTGGCCATATTTTACACACTTACCCCCACCCCTCCAAATATCCAAATAATTAGTTTGTCATGCGACACACAGCTACTTCATGTGGTGTAAAATGTGAACTTACATATATACTGATTTTGATTCTATTGTTCATGTAAATTTAATAAGCAAATGTGATTTGAAAATTATACTACTCTGTCATTTGTTGCGGTATATATATCTGTCCATTATACAAACAAAATTATACAATGACATACTACTAATATCAGCTTTGATATATATATATATATATATATATATATATATATATATATATATATATATATATCATGTGTAGATAAAATCTTTGAAGCAATCTAATAATTTACACGTAGATAAGAAAAGAGAGAAGATAACGTACAATTTGTCTTTCATATATTCTAGATGATGCAGAAATCCAAAAACATATTGATCGCTTGAAAAACGAAAACTCTGTGACCTCATCGGATTGCCAAGACCTTTCTGTTTTCAACATATCATGTGACAAGGTAGCTGATTATTACATCCGGGTTCTGAAGACATCTATGTGCTTAATTCCGCAGATTGCCTCCAGATGCTGTGCCTCTTGCAGCGGCCCAGGACACCACAACCGGCGATAAATCATTAAATCTGACACTATGAACATCATCTATAAGATTCATTATATATAAGTTTGTTTGTCTCATTAAATCTTTCTTCAAAGATAATCTTTTATTATCACGCCGGGGGTGTGACCAGTCATCAGAGAGTGCTAACTACTCCTAGGCTTCTGATTCCATTTTTGGTGCTGATATATATCTACAATACATACAAATGAATATCTACAATACATACAGGTGAATATCTACAATACATACAAATGAATATCTACAATACATACAAATGAATATCTACAATACATACAAATGAATATCTACAATACATACAAATGAATATCTACAATACATACAAATGAATATCTACAATACATACAAATGAATATCTACAATACATACAAATGAATATCTACAATACATACAAATGAATATCTACAATACATACAGGTGAATATCTACAATACATACAGGTGAATATCTACAAAACATACAAATGAATATCTACAATACATACAAATGAATATCTACAATACATACAGGTGAATATCTACAATACATACAAATGAATATCTACAATACATACAGGTGAATATCTACAATACATACAGGTGAATATCTACAATACATACAAATGAATATCTACAATACATACAAATGAATATCTACAATACATACAGGTGAATATCTACAATACATACAGGTGAATATCTACAATACATACAGGTGAATATCTACAATACATACAGGTGAATATCTACAAAACATACAAATGAATATCTACAATACATACAAATGAATATCTACAATACATACAGGTGAATATCTACAATACATACAGGTGAATATCTACAATACATACAGGTGAATATCTACAATACATACAAATGAATATCTACATAGTTGAGTAAACGACATTCAAAAACTTAAGTTATCAGAATTCTTTGAAAATGACAAAAAACTTGGGAAAAGAAAAAAAACACAAGAAATTGAGTATCAAATGTTTGGGGTTTTTTTTCCTCAATATTTTTAAGATGTATTTAATATATTGCAACGACATGAATTAGTACAATGTACTGCTCACATTTTTACTTTGACATTGGTATTTTATTAATTAACTCAACGAGCACAGCAGCAATTTGAAACCTTCCATGTCAATATTTCATGACCGGGTTGGTCACGTTTAATTCTTACATTGGTGCGGCGTAACCTTGGTATGGTGATACACGTGCGAATCTCTGCCTCCTGAACGTTAAATGTAATTTGCATGCGTTACATAATCACAAATACAGGGTACTTTATTTAATTCACATAATGGTCATTTAAGTCAGCTACCTCTTTGTGTTATAAGGTTAAAAGTCATTTTATGGCACATGCCTTTTAAAATTTTCATTGAAAGAACACCTATGGAAAATTAGACCATGAATGAAGAGTATGTTCCATTTCAATATCTTCCAACGAATTGTCAGTTCAAGTACAACGTATACTCAGTGCGCCGTAAAATGAAATGAACTTTTGCCGCTTGTCACATCTGATGAGAAATTGTTAAGGTCAAAAAATTCCATCATACGGTATGTTCATATCGCCATATAAACTATGGCGGTACATTACGGCAAATTTTTAGGGTTAAGTGCAAAGGCTTGTTCCTGGCGTCAGGTTTTGAAGAAAAATAAATGTACTGAATAAATTTTTCAAATTGTTGGTAACCTCATAAAAATTCATACTATACTGCAGGACATCATGTAAAATCATCGTAAAATCCTTTCTTTATCATGTTCGTTTCCTAAGCTAGGGGAGCATCTTTAAAAAATATGTTTCGTTTAATTTAAACAATATTTTATAAAGAAATAAAAGTTGATATTCAAGTTTACAAACCATGCATCATAACAGATTCAGAAAAAAAGAACTTCGCTCATTAAGACGACATCAGCCATTCCCAATACACTTCGCAACGATAGCTACTTGAGGATGGTACAAACCCCACCACTCCAACTAATTTCTAGTCCCATCTTCGCTGGTATTCATTTGTTGGGTTTTTTCTTTCTTTTTAGATATTATTATGTACGTGTATCTAAGTTATAATGCGTTTTATGAAATATATAGCTGCAGTTCATACGCTCATGTATTTCAAATCTTATATAAACTTCGAGCTACTTTAATTTCTGTCGGGATTCCCAGCCGTTAAACTAAACTTACTATAGTGATAATTTATCGAGTAGTTCCGTATCTATCGTGCACTGTTTACAACTGCAGTTTGGTCATGAGAAAAATGACATATATATATATATATATATATATATATATATATATATATATATTGTTTCAAAGAAACTATTTGATGTTGGTGGCTGAGACAGTGAAGTTACTTTCTGAGGTGCACTCAGGTTGTTTACACACTTGTAAGTGAAAACTTGCGAGTTAAAAAAAAAAAGTATATTTTTACCCTGCGGCCTGCTGTGCATGGTGTTGTTTTTCCGGAATCGGTAGACGAGACAGGTAAAATAGAACATTTCCCACTTCGTTATTTGGTATCAATTTAGCAAACAGATATTTTAATGATTTTTCCTCTATATTAATATATAGTGAAAATAATTACCATTTTGATATCGTGTATATTTCTCGAGAACGGAACTTTACGTGTATTACTCGCAACGCTGAGCTCCCATACAATAACACACCGGTGTTACATCAGAACTATGTAAACTTTTTAAAACAAGATGATACATATATGTGAATGTTAAACCTAAAGAACAAGCATCATTAGGTACGCATTTTTCTTTATCACTGATACACATTGTCCTTAAACTTTTATTTATCCCTCCTTGAAACGAAAATTTATTATTATTTTTTTTTTTGTTTAGTTTTGAAACAGACTATATATTGAGCCACGCGGACGGTTTGACATAGGCCTACCTCGACAGTCCACGCCGAAGCATCATGTCGATTAATATCACCTCCGTTTTAATTTCGGATGAAGTAGACCAGAAATGCGTCAAATATCTCCAGGAAAATGGAATTAAAGTGGTGAAAAACACCAAACTTTCCAAAGAAGAATTGCTGAAAGAAATTGCTGTAAGTATTTTATTTTATGCAATAATGTGTTATAAAGGGAGGCTACTCGGAATATGCCCATTAAATATGCATGTTCGTAAATTTTTAGATTATATTCAGAAATGTATCATTTAAATTTCAAGGTGTTCACATGTAGAATTTATTATAGAAGAAACTTATGAACAATCGCCAGCTAATGTTGTGTTCTGTATTGTAACAGTACGCTTATATGATGAAGGAAACGGAATACTTTTTTTATCCTTTCTTGGAAATTTTGACAGTATAGCGACTTGGCGTAAAAAAAAAAAAAAAAAAAAAAAATGACCTTGGAGAAATGAAGCGTGTAATTGTAATTTTCTTAAATCCCGCAACACTTGTTTATACAGTAGTTACAATATGAACTACTGAGAGTTTGTTTTTAAGATCATTAATTTCACTATGTAACTGAATTTGACATGGAACCCACAACTGCATAACTTAGTAATGATGAAACAGTGTCTAGGACTGACTTCACACTGTCTCTGCCTTTCCATAGGTTAGCATTTAACTCGGACTGAAATCAGTTCAGTGCTGGGAAGTTAGCCTCGTCACCAAAATTTATGTGTATATTCTGGAATGGAATATGCAGTGTGCACCAGACTATGATGTCAAACCACGATACCGTGTATTCCCTTTTTATTTTTGAGAGGGTGATATTAGCGAAGGAGAATTAATAGTTTTGTAATTTTACTGGGTTTTTTTTTTTTTAGTAGTTTATAAATATATATATAAATGTCCCATTGAGTCAGTCACTTTCCATCTTCACTGTGTACACTTATGTATATATATATATATATATATATATATATATATATACATACACATATCTGTGTGTGTTGGCTGTAACGGCCCAAAATTTGCAGTGCAAGTGTAGCCATGGGTCAATTTCTAATAGTGTATTCTAAGACCATAACTTGTCGATTTATTTTATTGTGATTCCTGGAAATCTCTGTTGACCTTGAATATTTATAATTAGAGGTAAAAACACTGGAAATATAAATTGGTATGTTAATTACTTTAAAACATGCATGTGTGTCCTGCCCTATCCAGGAGACTTGATTACAATCAATGACCTTAAGTTATGGCCATCTGACACTCTGTCAGAATTGAATTATCAAGAACATTGATCAGGATGCATACTCTTGTTCAAATACTTGACATCACATGTACGTGTGTCTGGATTTTCGTTATGATTACCCAATGTTTGTCTCTAATTTAGATTCAACAAGCTAGAAAAAAAAATAGAGCATGATATTCATCTCGATGTGTCTTTGAGGTGAATATAGCATTTGATTTCTTCAACATCTGACCAAAATTAAACAAGGAATTTTATTGATGAAATTGATTATTACCTGATTATTGTTTTGTTGTTTAATGGAAACCCAAGTCTCGATCTACTCGTTTTCAGCTACAATGCAACACAAAGATTTGTTTAGTGGCATATTTAATGAGTTACCCTATGGTGCTTTATTAACGGCATGAGATGACAGACATAGATGTATACACAACCACATGACATGGGGTAAAACGGGCTGGAAAATATTACTGCGTTGACAATACAAAGATAGATTGAGAAATTCAGTACAAAGACAAATTAGGAGATTTTAAACGCAGATTAGATTTTAGACTAGAAGTGTCAGAAACACGTACATTTACAACTTTTAGGTTTGTTTTAAAACTGTTGATAGTGTTTAATTTTCGTAATGAGTATTGGAAGCGTCTCCAGTCCCAGATCACTTTGTTGAAATGTCCTTCACCATACATCTTTGTCTGAGTAATTGGAATTAGAGGAACAGTTTGGGGACATAACCCTCAATGAGCTCCACAATATACTTGGGTGCTAGACCATGTAAAGATTTAAAAACATCTAGAAGTTGTATTGACTCCTGAATTTTACTGGAAGCCAGTGAAGTTCAGAATTGGTGTGATATGGTCAATTCTCGCTGTCCTCATTATGAGTTATGCTATACATATTAGAGTTTTTCTATATAAGACTTGTCAACTCCATAGAGTGAGGGCATTGTTATAGTCAATGCACAATATCACTAAAATTGATTGATTGTATATTTTTTAACATCCCTCTTCAGAATCTTTTCAGTCATATGGAGATGTCATTATTGCCAGTGAAGGGCTGCAGAATTTAAGCCTATGCTCAAGGTTAATGGCCTTTAAGCAGAGAGGCATCTTTATCATGCTACACTTTTTGTGCAAAATTTAAGCCTATGCTCGGGGCTTATGGACTTTGAGCAGAGAGGGATCTTTATCATGCCACACTTTCTGTGACATGGGACCTTGGTTTTTGCAGTTTCATTCAAAGGACTGCCCCATTTCGTCACCTCTTACAACAAGCAAGGGGTACCGAGGACCTATTCTAACCTGGATCCCCACAGAGCCAATGTCACAAAAGAATTCACAAGCATTCTGCAAGCGTCAACAGTAATGAATGGTCTTATATGGCCGATCTGATGAATATAGTGGCAACATGTTCAAGCAGTTGTATTGTATTGCTTCTCCATACTGAGTGTCCGGTTAAAATATCACCCTAGGTTTTTAACTGTGTCTGTTTTGTTAATGATGTTACATCCGAAGGCAAGGTTAATATTTTCCAGATCGTTGGCTCTGTGTTTCAGAACATCAATTCTGTCTTGTCTTGGTTTAGTTTCAGTAAGATGATTTTCATCCAATCACTGATATCCTCAAGACAGGTATTAAGATTATTCAAGCTTTCAATCAAGGCATTGTTTGATTTGTTTGCTAGGTAAAGCTGGGTGTCATCAGCATAACAGTGATATCTCATTTGATGATTACGGTATATCAGACCTATCGGTTTGGAGAACATGCAGTACAATTTGGAACCAGCAAGGACTGAACCTTTAAGAACACCAATGGAAAGTTGTTGTGCATCAGATAATGATGACACAGTAGTGATGTGCTGTGTTCTGCTGTCTGGATATTTGTTATTCATGACAGTGCCAAGTCCTGTATGTCAAAATAGTGCCAAGTCATGTATGTCGAAATAGTGCCAAGTTTTGTATGTCGAAATAGTGCCAAGTTTTGTATGTCGAAATAGTGCCAAGTCCTGTATGTCGAAATAGTGCCAAGTCCTGTATGTCGAAATAGTGCCAAGTCCTGTATGTCGAAATAGTGCCAAGTCCAAGTCCTGTATGTCGAAATAGTGCCAAGTCCTGTATGTCGAAATAGTGCCAAGTCCTGTATGTCGAAATAGAATTCCAATATGTGTGAAAAAATCTCATGATTGATCACATCAAAAGGCACCCAAGATCCAACATAACTAAACGCTAAAACACCAAAACTGCACAGCAATCGTTGTTCAGAGAGAACTAGGTCTTACATTATGGTCAACAAAGGGCGACTTCAATCAGGAAATAGAGTAACAATTGTTTAATTATAGCAACACTGAACCCAATCTTAAGATGATTGATCAGGTATCGTTTGATGAGTTGTTGTGGAGGGTTTTTTTTAAGATTATTTAGTCGTATACGATAAACAAAAACTTCCATCATAATAACTTTTAAATAGATCTTGCATTGTATCTGTACATTAAAATGGCTGACCAGGTGTCATTTTGTAGGCTCTAGTAGCTGATTTCAATGTTTGAAATTATTCAGTCATATAATTATAAAAGAAGTGTTGACCTTTTTCTTGGTCAAAATGATGCTTTAGCAACCCTTAAAGTACAATATTAACCTTACGCTCTGAGCACTGTGAATATTGTATTTCTCAGGCATAGCTAAAGCATTGTATTGACCTAACTATTTTCAATAATTGCATCATACCCTCTCTATATTAGTGTAAATATTATTTAACGTTTTGATTTTAATGTAGATATGTATTTCTGATTAATTTTTTTTCTGCAAATATTATATTTCCTGCCAATTTTAGTGTAAGTTGTGTGGCCGATATCATTCATAAAATGAATTCTACTTTGATTTTAATTATCATTTCAGAATCATGATGGGCTGATTGTTCGATCGGCAACCAAGGTCACTGCTGAGGTCATAGCCGCAGGGAAGAATTTGAAGATCATTGGTCGTGCGGGTACTGGGGTTGACAACATCGACTGTAATGAGGCCACTAAGAGGGGAATCATTGTCATGAAGTAAGAAAAGCGAGTAATCCTGTGTCCTATATTTTGTTTTTAACAGTTTAAATAATTGTGAAGTTGAATGTGAATTGATTGATTTGTGTGTTGTGAAATGACCCAACTCCACTAATCCTAGTATCAGCTGTACACTCAGTGGCCTCCAGTATCACTTATGCTAGGTTCCCACTATCACAATTTGAAAATCGTGGGAATAATTGTGGTGATAGTATCAAATCCACCTAACCATGATGTCAATCATGGCAATCTTGTTGATTGTAGGAAATTTTTTGATGGTCAAAAAATTTTCGTCGATGAACACGATTAATTTTCAGTCATTATATGTCATCACATGAAATCGTATTGCATTATAACAAAGGACAACACATCTTATTGTGCCCCAAAATCGTGATGATCAGGATCAAATTTCTTTTTACAAGATAAACACGACACTATGTTGCAATGTCCTGTATCTGTCATGATCTCTCAAGAAGTTCAATAAATAATGAAGTCAATGGACAGTCAGTCTGTATATTCTCCTGTCAGGGTCCCGTCATAGCTCAAACCACGATCACCCTCAATCCTGATCATGAAAGATTGTGATCTATTACAACATAGTGCATCAGTTCAGCATGTTTAGCGTGTCTAACATATACGAAGGTATCAGCATGGTCTTCCCAAATCAGGGATCCGGATTGTGATGATTGTAAGAGCTCAAGGTCCAATCATGAACTTGATCGGGACAAATTTATCAGAACATATATGATCATATTTGAATGGGTGTTCAGGTCACGAGAGATCGAGTCAACTGGAATTTATCTATCATGATTTTACCACATCAAAATGCAACAAGTCATATCAGAATACATCAACTGGCATCAACTTGTATCCAAACCAGAAATTGCGTAGAAGTTCCATGATCAGCTACAAATGATCATTTGTAGCATTCCAAACTGATCACATGACAGTAGGCACTTAGCAATAAGGAAGAATAGCATACGAAAAATTATAAGGGGTGGGAAAAAAAAGGTATCGGTAATGATTTTATGTTATTTGAAATTTTTGATTTGACCCTAATTACGGTAAATTGCAATTTTATGGTGATATATTTGAGAGGGAAATTAAAACCCCTATGGGACTCAAACTCTGATGAACAAAATGGAAACATGACACTATAGGTCTTTGAGCTAGACAGTCAGGGATTGAGAATTGTATGAATTTCCTTATGTTTAGTCATGAATGATTATGATGAGACTTATATTTCTCCTTAAACTTGTCAAACGTCTGAAACTTTTTATTCTAATTAATTAAATGTCCTTGATTTTTTTAAACAGCTATAATTTTTAAGACAGCATGAAGCTACAGTTTTGAATGATTAGCATTTTGTTTTTTAACTTTTGTGGTTTAATGTAATAACAATTGATTATCCATGATAGCCTCTGAAAAGTCACTTGCATATTATACCAGGATATATGCAATATGTGTGACAGGTGTGAAGATTTCACAATCAGGTTTATATTAAAACTTATGAAACGCCTGTAGTCTGCATTCTTTTATTTTCACCCCATTTTGAAGTTATTATATTATTCATTCGTTTCAACATATTTATGGTATGATATTTTGCAGCACCCCTGGAGGAAATACACTGAGTGCTGCTGAGCTGACTTGCACCCTCATCTGTTGTGTGGCCAGGTAAGAACTCACCTGTACTGTGGGCAGCAGGTGAAGATACAAGACTAGCAATGTGTCAGTCAGACACTGCATGCAAACTAGATTAATTCAAGAGTATTATTTAAGAATGAAGGGGGGGGGCTATCTGATGGATACAGTGGAAGCACAAGATTGTATGGATTATCAGCCCACCATTTTCTTGTTCTTATAATCCCTTTAATAGCCTCTACATTTTATTCATATTCTGCAATATTTATATTGACCATATGTTTTTCTGTAATAAACCTAATTTACTGTTTCATCTTATTTTCTTGATAAATTAATCAGGGACTGTAATGAGAAAATGACCTTTCAATGTGACAGCATTATACCAGTAATTAATGTCTGGATAGTTTTTGTTTATTTGATTTGAAAAGAGTGGAGAAATGGGGTAAATTTTGCATCATTGGTTTCATTTAGGATACAAATTACGCTTCCATGTTATTTAATATCTCAATGATACAAAGTCGATATCTATTCCTTAGACTTACATGTAACTTGTTTCTTTATATAGATGTGTAGGTGTTTATTTCAAGGTACATGTATAAAAGACTCTGAAACAGTGCTAGTTGATTTCTGACAAAATAGTAGGAAAATTTGAATGTCTATTGGCTTACAAAAGAAATTAACTTTCCTTGCACTTGAAATGCTAATGGAGTTTTTACGTGACACATGTTTTTAACATATTTATCTCCTGAATTTGAAGTTGTTGAATACCGTAATAATGTATTTGATTTAAAAATTGCAGACTTTAAAAACCCCACTATAGTCTGAGCAATTTTGAAATATTTAGCATGTTTAAATCAGTCAACTTAACAACTTTTGCTAAAAGCGTCAATAAAAATTGATTTTAAAATTATTAATCTTGTAAAATTTTTAATGTGTGTTTTATACATACACTGTATTAAGAGATTGATGTTCAGTGCAAGTATGTACAGGTAGGAATTAATTATGCTTCCCGAAAAATTTCAGGGGAGCATATCGTTGCTGTTGTGTCTCTCGAACCTACCGAGGACACATTTCCTAAGCCTTTCATCAGAAATTTACATAATTGATTACAAATATTCCTTGAGACAAGGACTTGTGGAACAAGATCTTTCAATTTCATTTTGGAAAGGTCAAGGTCAATCAGAACATAATAAAGTTCCTTATTTCAACAGTATTTGATATAAAAGCTCCCATCTCCTAAACCTTTCATCAGAAATTGATCATAATTAATCACAAATTGGGACAGGAGATTTTGGACCAAGGTCATTTTGGAAAGGTTAAGGTCACTCAGATCATATGCTTTATTTAAGGAAGAAAGTTCTTTATTTCTGAAACAGGTATCTATCATCTATCACAAAAAATAAAGTAAAAGTCAAACATCTTTCATACAAAGGTCACTCAAGGTCATTTTGGAAAGTCTAAGATCACTCAAAACCTACATTGTTTATAGAAAAGATACCTTCATTTCAACAATATTTCAACAATTAGTGATCTTGTGGACCAAGGTCTCTCAAGGCCATTTTGGAAAGGTCAAGATCACTCAGAACATAAACTTCATATGAGGAAAAAGTTCCTTATTTCAATAGTTTTTGAACAGGTATTGATAATATATCAAACAATAAGTAATAGGCAAATGACTTTCAGACAAAGGTCATTCAAGATAATTTTGTAAGGTCAAGGTTCTCATCATATAAAGGTCAAGGTTCTCATCATATATCTTATATATGAAAAAAAAACTCTATTTCAACAGTTGTTGATCATTGTGCAAGCCATTTCATCATATAAAGTAGTTCATTGATTATATGCAGTTCAGGGAGCATCCATCGGTTTACTAAATGTTCTTGTTTTATGTTCAGGAACGTACACAATGGTGATAGAGCCATGAAGGAGAAGAAATGGTCAGAAAGAAAGGCACTGATGGGATCAGAACTCTACGGAAAGACTCTGGGCATTGTGGGATTGGGGCGTATTGGGAAAGAGGTGGCATTAAGAATGCAATCTTTTGGAATGAAGGTTTGTAAATGAAAAGTGTTGGTAGAAAAAAAAATGAGGAGAGGGAGGGTAGTATTGAGAAATCCATTAAAGTGACATTATAAAAAGAGAAGTTTGGTGGCATTCATGATTTCTTAAACAAAAATATTAAAATATGTGCCTTAATTAAAAGACCATTTCAATTTCACCATGAATTTTTTAAGTGGTAATGCAACTCAACCAGCTATGAATCCCATCATTATCTGTCATACAGCGATAGAATTTTAATTCTTGTCATGAATGCGATAAGCTTGCTTCATTGATTACACATATGAGTCATGTGATTTGCTCTCTATCAGCTGAAAGTTGATGGGGATTACCCAAAGTGCTTTAGAAACTGTCACTGTGGAAGTATTGTGTTTTTCTCACTTAAAATTTGTTTCAAGGACATCCAGTAAATTATGTAAGTTCAGCTTTAAAAAAAATGTCGAATCTTGGATGGCGTGTTGCTATTTTACTTAAACTCTGCCGCCAGTTATATAGCACTTCAAAATATACAATACTAATTTTTGCCAAGTCATCCCTGACTACATGCAAACTTACCAGAAACATCATAAAAATGAATGAAATTCAGAGGTCAATTACTATGACATATTATTTAATTTTATGTGGGTATTCAAACAACCTATTGGTCCAAGGCAAATTTTATTTAAATATAATTATTAAGTTACTGATTATTCATATCTTTCCCTGACTAATAAAAACTTGACATTGGTTGCTTTCTACAATGAAGATGTGAACTGTCATTTTGTGAATGTGTAGCTGTAGTTATAGTTGAGGGGGGGGTGTGATCTTTTCCACTATTATTCACCACTAGAACTATAGAAAGTGACCTGTCAATAAATCGACACAAAATGTTTGTTTATTTGTTTAATGTCCTGTCGAGAATTTTTCACTCATATTGAAAGGTCACTAGCTGTAGGTGAAGTACCACAAATTTAGACCCATGCTTAGCCCTCAGGGCCATAGTAGTGAGGGTTCTTTAATGTGCCAACACCCACCGTGACACGGGACCTCTGTTTTTAAAGTCATATCCAAAAGACCTGAGCGTTTAGCGAAGGAGCAATCACTACCTATTTTTACGTCTTACGTTTGACGCGGCAATGACATGAGCGGGGCTCAAACTCATGACCTCCCGGTTACAAAGCGGTTACTGAGCTACTGTGACCGGTCAACAAAATGTAAAAAAGAAAAGAAAAAAAAGATAGTAAAGCATATAACAATAATGGGAGAAGTACATTGTAGAGAATAGGGGCAGTCCCCACCTGTTTTTACATGCACGGAGATTCATACATATAATGTGATTTTTTATGACATCAGTGCATAGCGGTTGATTGTTATCATGACTCTAGAAATCTAGCATACTGAGTAAATACCCACATTACAGTAGATACCCGATGCTGGGATTTTATTCTGTTGCCTTCGATCAACAAACATCAAAATTTAATTTCAGAAATGTAATCTTGAAATCTGACAGATATTCTTACATCAGAAATGAATCATCTTTCGTCCTCATTAACTTGTATATTTATACAAGAGGTGCCAAAATGACCAATAATTTTTGTAATTTCATTTTTTTTTTTCCAGAAGACTTAATAAAATTTCATTTTTTTTTATGTTTGTAGACCATTGGGTTTGACCCCATCATCCCAGGAGAGGTCAGTGAACAGTTTGGTGTCCAGTGGATGCAGCTGGAGGAGTTATGGCCCTTGGTGGATTTCATTACTGTCCACACACCTCTTATTCCACAAACAAGGAGTGAGTTTTTTCTTTTTTGCAAGTACAAATTTTCAAGTTTTTTTTTCAGTCTTGCCTTGATCTGAATTTATTCTCTATAGCCATCTTCTCCCTCTCATTAATAGCTAGTTATAACTTTTTAGTGAAAATTACATTGTGGAGTATAAAAGTTCTTTCTCTTTGTCAACAGAAGTGGGTAAAAATCTCTATTTCTTAAATTTACTGAGAGACATTCAAATCAATATGGACTAGAAATGTTCTTGTAAATTGAATTATTAGTCCAAATAATATTTCAGCTGTGCATAGTTCCTTGGACAGAATCTTTTACTGTCTTTTTGTTTGTGGAAAGATGTAAAAAGTAACTTTCTCTGACAGACTGTATTAACAAATATATGTTGTAGATCTCATAAATGATGAAGTTTTTGGGAAGTGTAAAAAGGGAGTGAAGGTGATCAATGTTGCACGAGGGGGCATTATTGAGGAGGAGGCCATCCTGAGGGCCCTGGAGTCGGGGCAGTGTGGAGGAGCAGGTCTAGATGTGTTCACTTCAGTAAGTTTATAAATCCAAAGTGTAGATGAGGGAAACATAAGGAAAAATACACCTTGGTACATGTTAAGGACATGGTAGATATTGCATGGAGTTGAGGGTAACATTGAAAATATTCACCTTGCAAATAAAAAGAAAAGAAAATTCAGCCCTATATACTCGTATAAATGGGCATTACCATTAGTAAAGATGTAGAGAAAAATCTTTGGAACAAACTGATATCAAACCCGGGACTCTTCCATTACAAGTTAGGTGATCTTACCACTGAGATACTGTGGCTGATGTTAAAATTAAGCTTTGATAACATTACTATACATCATAAAATTTAAACCTATTTTGGAAATTATACAAAAACTCTTCATATCGAGTGGATGAAAAAATAATGTCAGAAATGTCGCATATGTCCTTAAACTCTTTTAAAGTCTAACCCCTGATCTACATTGTATTTTGACAGACTTGCAAGTTAACCACTGAGCTATTTAGCTATACAGTTAACTTTAAAAGGACAAAGAATATATTGCTAATATTATTTTTGTTCATGTTTTGAAAGAAAGTCAGTGATTCCTAGTTAAATGTTATTGAAGTGGTTTTATGTTTTAGTTTTTATGCTTCTTATAAATAAGATCAGGGGCCTCTGTGGCTGAGTGGTTAGAGCATCGCGCTCAAATTACAAGGCCTCTCACCTCTAGTTGGCGCAAGTTCAATTCTTGTTCGCACCAATATATGTGAGAAAGTGTGCCAGTATACTTCAGAAGGTCGGTGGTCTCTTCCTGGGTACATTGTATCTGGGTTCTCCTCCACCAATAAAAAACTGGACACCACCAGATAACTGAAAAATTGTTGAATGTGGCAGAAAACTACGAACAATTAATCAATATAAGTAAGATCAGTGGCATTTTATTATTAGCTCGTCAGATTCTCTGTGTATAACTCGTGAGTACCTGTATTTTGAGAACGATATTGTTTTCTAATACTGTTTGCTGATGTGTTGATTAAAGGATAACTCTAATTTCCTAATAGAATGCATTTTCAATTGTGTTGTGCAATTTTAGTGATCTGAACAATCTCACTAATAATGCAGAATTGCATCCTCACTAAACACACTACCTACACTGTAGTTAAAGTAGCTCACTACACCAAGTCTGATACTCTTTATGACACAATGTCACAAGATGGCGATTTGAATGTTTTGTGAAATTGTTTTTATGAATCGATTTGGTTGTCTATCGTCATAGCTCAGTGGTTAAAGCATCAGAACTGCAGATCCTGAGTTCAAATCCACCACAGGCTTTTGTTCATATTTACTGAAGTAAATTTTTGAAAATCATGTTTTGTTCTCCAAAATTGTATATATTCCACCTTTTTGACATATATATACTTATTATATACCCCCATATCTTTCGTAGTTAAATCATTATGTGCTGATTTGAGAAACTTTTTCAAGGTGTAGTGAGCCACCTTTACGCATGAAAGAAATTTTCCTAAACGTTACGGTGTCTTTTCACCTGTACATTTATATAAGATGGCCTTCAAAATGACATTTGATTTCCAGTTTTATCTCTCAGATGACATTTGACTGTATTTCCCCTGTAGGAACCCCCTGCAGACTTTACACTAGCCCAGCACCCTAAGGTGGTGGCCACACCCCATCTTGGAGCCAGTACGTCAGAAGCTCAAGAACGGGTGGCTGTAGAAATTGCAGAACAGTTTGTAGATCTTAACAAAGGGAAACAACTCTTTGGTGCTGTAAGTATGGCTTTATCATATATCAAATGGTGCAGTGATTTTTCTGTTTAAAAGATGATAATATTAATTCATCTCATGTATACCTAGTGTGCATTAGACATAGTGGTCAACTCAACACCCATCTCCTTTCCCATTTTGTCAGTTCCTGATTATTTTCATAAAATTAGCTCCCCATCTGAAGAAATTGTGAATTCCTTATATATTATAGAATTCTACACCACCCACTATTTACAACCAATCACACATTCCCTTTTTTTTTTCTCTTTTTTTGCAGTGGCAATGAATAGTTGTTCAGGTTTCAATGTTGATAGGTGAACAGATGTATAAAAGCATTTGACACAGTATAATGGAAGTTTTCCTTGCAGATCAATGCCAGTGCCATGACCAATGCTTTATCTGACGAGTCCAGAGCGTGGGTGACCTTGGGACAGCGATTAGGTCGACTGGCAGGGTCTGTTGGGGGACATTCCACGGGAACAATCAAGGTCACTGCCTGTGGTAAGTAAATATAGGTGCATTTTTTTGGAGAAAGATAATCAGTGATGAATTCTTCTGTTGAGAGTTTATTTAATACATTATCTCCAAATTAAAGGATCTGTGAAATTGGATGCATGAAAGCATTTTCATGAAAAAGGTTGCCTCAATAGTTTGATACTTGGTTCATCATGATGTGCTGCTTTAGTTATAAAAAGTTAAGGATAACCATTGTTTACTTAAATCATTAGTGATAGTAAAGTTCACAATTAAATATTGTATCATGATCCTGCATGGCTTCCTTGTTAGCAGTGTTCTAGGAGCTGGAGCTTCTTACTTAAAGATCCAACAATAAAATCACTAGTCCCTGTCATTAAATCACTAGTCCATAACATTAAATCACTAGTTCGTGTCATTAAATCACTAGTCCGTGTCATTAAATCACTAGTCCATGTCATTAAATCACTAGTCCGTGTCATTAAATTACTAGTCCATAACATTAAATCACTAGTCCATAACATTAAATCACTAGTCTGTGTCATTAAATCACTGGTCCATAACATTAAATCACTAGTCCATAACATTAAATCACTAGTCTGTGTCATTAAATCACTGGTCCATAACATTAAATCACTAGTCCATAACATTAAATCACTAGTCCGTGTCATTAAATCACTAGTCCATAACATTAAATCACTAGTCCATAACAATAAATCACTAGTCCATGTCATTAAATCACTAGTCCATAACATTAAATCACTAGTCCATAACATTAAATCACTAGTCCATGCCCATGTTATTAAATCACTATTCCATAACATTATATCACTAGTCCATGTTCATAACATTAGATCACTAGTCATTGGTAAATGAATCCAAAACTGAGATGTTTTTTGACCCTATCTATTCATCGTCTTATGGGTTGTTTTGTACAACACTGTATGGTTTGTTTCTGTTTTATCTATTGCAATTGGCATCTGTCATCATGCATCATCTCTTGTGTGTTAACAATGGAACATTTTAAACTTCTTGCATTTCAATGCTTTTCAAATTTAGTATGCAGCATCTTTGGGACAAGGCTGACAGATTGTAAATATCAGGACTCCTGGGGCCATAGGGCAGGGGAAAAACTTCCAAACAAGTGACCAATTTTCAAAAATATGCTCTGTAGAACCACACATATGTAAGAAAAACTAAATACATAGTGATGTAGAGCATGACGGCCCTTACCAGAATTGTAAATTGCATGATCCCCAGGGTAGAGGTTCTGACTTCAGGACAGGGCCAAACTTGGTATATAGTATTTATGTGTAAAACATTTAAATGAAATCTTCTTTAATGCTATTAATACTGAATTTAATCTAAATGAATGTTTAGAATGAGCAGGTAGCCCTTTATGTGTACCAAAATTGTAAATTTGCATGATGATCCCAGGGGTAGGGGTTTTGGTATTAGGGTGGGGCAAAATGGTCAGTAATTAAATATAAAACATAAAATGGTACCAATTTTGATGCACCATATGTGCATTTCAACAAATAATGTCTCTTCAGTAATGCTCAAGTCAAACATATTGGAAATCTGAAATCAGAACAAACTTGGAAGAGCTGAAAATACCAAATAGTGGAGCCAAATGCGGCAGAGGATCAGAGTTATGCATGAGAGAGATAATCCTTAATTTTGAAATAAATTTTTTCATTTTATCACAGCATATTTTTATCCATATTTAAGCTAGTACTGAAGTACTTAGCAACTGGGCTGGTGAATACCCTCAGGGAATGTGTTAACAATTGAATACTTTTAACTTCTTGATAACTATAACTCCAATTCTTTTCAGATTTGATATGAAGCACCTTTGGGACAAGGGGGCATAAATTGTAAATTTCAGGACTCCTGGACCCCTGTGGTCTTGGGGGTGGGGCAAAAACTACCAAAAAGTGACCAATTTTCAAATATCTTTTCTTTACAACTACACACTATGTTAGAAAAACTAAATGCATATGATGTAGGTCAGGAAGACTTCGATCTAAGAAAGTTGTAAATTTCATGATCCCCAGGATAGAGATACTGACTCCAGGACAGGGCCAAACTTGGTATATATAGTGCATATTTGTAAACCATTTAGATAATATCTTCTTCAATGATATTGATATTAAATTGAAACTAAATAAATATCTAGAAGGAGTAAGTAGTCCTTTATCAAAATTGTAAATTTATCATCCAAGGGGGTAAGGGTTTGGTTTCAGGGTAGAGCCAAATTCATGATAGTGATTATTGTCTTTATTATTTGAAAGCCATATTGAAGATTATTGATATGGTGTAAAAACTATAAATGAATATTTAAGAGAAGCAGAAAAGGATGTACCAAAATAGTAAATTTCACAATCCCAGGGATTTGACTCTAGGACAGGTCAAAATTAGTCATATCATGTTTATCTTACATATATTGTATTATGTAAAACCTTTCATCATTATAGGCACTTTTAAGGGTAATTAAGTTTTAAGAATATGTTTTATAGGTTTACTTTTGCTGAATATATTAGAATTTAGATTAAATATTCAGAACAGGGAGTTTTTTCTCGATTTCACAGCCCTTTGGACTAGTGATACACTGTACTTTTAACTAATAATACTCAGGTAACTTATTGGGCCTGTGGATCTCTTGTTAAACAAAACTGAAACTTTATGGTGATGTGACTCATACTCAACAGTAAACTAGTGCTCAAATTGCACTTTGTGAACCAGCTAAGAAGAATTGAAAAGTGCATACTATTTGCATGGTTTTATTTTTGATAAATTATACTTTCCAAATATTTTTGTTTTTACTTACTGGTCTGATAGACTATTGGTAGGTGATGATTAGCTAGTCTGCCCCTTAACTTTAGGTTTTGACCACAGACCACCATACTTTTAAGCCCCTGCTGGTGAGTACATGTGATGTTGTTTAAGGGGTTGTCCTAACCCTACAAACGACATATTTTTGAGAATCTCTGAGAGATGTGGGGTGGAAAAAAGTAAGTTACCTTTTAACCCCAAAAGAAAAAACCTGTCTTTATAGTGGTGTCAATTATAGTTTTATGTTCCCCAAACATTTTTAAAGGGAGCATATAGTTATCATCATGTCTGTCTGTCCGAGCTCCTATGTCCTAAACCTTTCATCAAAAATTGATCACAATTGATTACAAATATTTCTTGGGACAGGGACTCTTGGGTCATTTCACTTTCGAAAGGTCAAGGTCACTCAACATATACCCTATATAAGGATATAAGGAAACAGTTCTAAAACATATACTTTATATGAGGATAAAGTTTCTTATTTTAACAGTTTTTGAACAGATGTTGATCATATATCAAATAATAAGTAATAGGCAAAAGGTCACTTAAGGTCATTTTATAAAGGTCAAGGTTACTCAAAATAAATACTTCATTTCAACAATAATTCAATAGTTATTAGTCATTGTGCAAGTTATTAGTCATATGAAGTAGTACATTGGTTAGATACAGCTTGGGGAACATTGATCAGTTTTACTGATATTCTTGTGTTTACAGAGCAAGTCTGCTGATGTTGTTTATGCATAAATATTGTGTATATCTAAAAAAATGTTGAAAATACATGAGGGCATAAACTGTGATGTTTCACGCCAGCGTTCTGTGGTGGCACTTTATGAAATGTTTGACAAACATTGCAGTTCATATCCTCATATGTTTCCAGAAACGGAGTTCATTTCTTATGGTTATGTGAAATTTACATTCTGCTTTCTCTTCTTGCTGGAATTTCCAACGATTAAAATTGATATACTATATTTATCAATTAAGATTCATATGTGCATTGTTCATTAATGCATAACATTCATGAAAAATTGACTAACATTACAATTTGTAAATTTGTCTAAGACAAAAATATTGGAAATGTAAATATTTAATTAGTTGGTTACCAAAGTAATAACAGGTGACCTATTGCTGTTGGTCAACGTCTGTCACCATGCACCGTCTGTTAACAATTTTACATATTTAACGTCTTGAAAACTACAAGGCCAATTGTGACCAATTTTGGTGTGAAGCATCTCTTGGGTAATAGGAATCTAAATAGTGAAATTTGTGACCTTACCACCCCTTGGGCTTGATGGGCAGAGCCAGATATCTAAAAGGGCAATATTTTCAAAAATCTTGATTTATAAGTTGAAAGAGACTAACAAATGGATACACCTATATGTGATTCAGACTTTGATTAAAGGACTTCGACTGTCAATTTTAAAAATATCTTGTAATGATTTACTTTGAGGAGAGAAGGAGTCTTTATTTTAATTCTGCAAGCTCATTTTCCATGTTCAGCAAAGTCTATTTCTTGTGATTTTATAAATTTGTAAGTTTACTCTTTTTCCCACTTTATACTGCAGCCAGTAATAGATAACATTGACTAGTGGGTTTTTTTAGTGATATAATCTTGCACTACATAATACAGGTATCCTCAAGTGTTAACATTTCTCTGCTATGTCTCTTTTAATTTTACATAAAAAAGTTAAATTGTGAAATACAAATATTCTAAATAAAATTCTATCTGTGGATATACAAACATTGGAGATGCTGGACAATTTCTGCATAACCACTTTAATCACCCATTACACTGATTTACCCCCAAGTTTCCATTGTGTTTAAATATCACGTTTGATACTAATAACATAGGCATTCATTTTTCATATACATGTCATAGAACTAATTTTGTACAAATGCAACAGTAGAATTCTTCTTTATTTTGAAGTGCACAGTTGAAAGCTTTTCTAAACCTAGATATTTATTTTGAAGGTTCCTCCCTAAAACAGGCCAAATCCTACCTTGGAGCAGCTGTACTAGCAGGTTACCTAGCAACAAGACAGCAACCTTCTGGTGACGGAATAACATTGAATTTAGTCAATGCACCTGTCATGGCCAAAGAACAAAATTTACAAGTATAAATCCTAGCTGATTGAGCATTCAGTTAAAGACGGGCAGAACTATGGCATGCAAAAAATATTTGTCTTTGGAATTTTCCTCGTTCGTAGTAAAAGCGTAGTATAGAGGACCTGAAATAATGATATTGTGTGAGGGTTCTTGTCATTAAAGGGAGGGGAAATGGAAGAGTTGTCTTCCCTGAAAACCAGTGAAACTTAATTTAATTTTCTGAAATCAATTTTAGTCTGAAATTCATATAAACGATAGGGAAGGGATACCATTTCAATAAGTTTTCTGTATCTTTTCATAATGTATGGTCCAGTCAAAAATATAATTGATGATGAGTGAAAATTTACTACATAAAACCCCATTTTCACTATTGTTACAGAAACAGTTATCTAAAACTTTTATGAGAAAACTTGTCAATGATTCTTTTTTCAAAACACATTGCTTTTATAGACTTGATACATTATAGGTATAAGAAATACTCAAGTTTACCTCAATGTTAAATTAGTGCGACATTTAAATTTGTGTCACTTACATTACTATAACTGCTATTTATCACCAAAAATACTTACATGTAAACAGTACCTTTTATCACTTATCATTATTTTTAAAAGAATTCCAAAGAACTATACAAATTAAATTTATTCTGAATATTTTTTTTTTCAAATTTGATGGAGAATTAGTGGAGAAACATGATGTAAAAATTGGAAAAAAAACCAGATCCCCCAACATTATGCCACAGCAATTTTCTCATTCACTTGGATTTGAGAACTTTACCACAATGACATCACAATTTATGCAGAGCTATATCATAGTATCCTACAATGTAACATACATGTACCTTAGCGGGCTATCATGTCAATTTTTAGTAAATTGACAACAGCCACTACGTGTATTATATCATTTTTGTTGCTGACGTAACATATTTTAATCACATGACCAGACTGCCCTGTCTATCCGGAATAATTCTGCATCATGGGTTTGATGTTTCTGCCATGTTACATACAGGACTTATTGAGAATCATGTTCAGTTTGGGAGGTCATCTTGGACACTACAGTTAAACCTGACTACAAATCTGACAAGCTCTTGGAGACAAATTTTGTGTTACAGTAGAAAGGTTTTTGATGTTGAAATGAAATTAAATAGGGGTAAAAATTTACAACGAAACTGATTATACAGGTGTCAGTATTGTACAGGTGTCAGTACTATACAGGTGTCAGTACTATACACACGTCTCAGTATAATACAGGTGTCAGTATTGTACAGGTATCAGTATTATACAGGTGTCAGTACAATACAGGTGTCAGTAGTATACAGGTGTCAGTACAATACAGGTGTCAGTAGTATACAGGTGTCAGTACAATACAGGTATCAGTATTATACAGGTGTCAGTGTAGACTGGTTTAACTGAACTGTTTTAAGCATGTTCTTTCTATGAGTGTATCAAATTCCAGAATGTTTTGATTAGTACTTTTTTATGCCCAGAATCAAAGATTCAGGGGGTTGGGGGATGTAGTGTTTTGGCCTGTGAACACAGTCTGTATGTAGCAAAAAAACTAACCTTGGTCATATCTTCTGCCATCTTTTACACCATAAGAGGTAGAATTTTCATATTTGGTATGTGTATTTCTTGTGGCAAGACCTTTCCAATGACACTAAAATCTTTTAATCTTTTACCTGGTGACCTTAATATGGAACTTTGTCCTACTTTTAGAAAATTCAAATATAAGCCATATCTTTAAAATCATAAGAGGTACTGCTTTTATATGGCATGTGCATTTCTTGTGAGAAGACCATTCCAATAATACTAAATTTGTTGAACTTGTGACCTTGACCTTTGACCTAGTATTTGGAAATTTTAAAAAAACCTTTAAACTATTAACCTTAGTCATATCTTTTACACCATAAGGGGTAAAACCTTCATATTTACTATGAGTATGCCTTGTGGCACGACCTTTTCATTGACACCAAAATCTCTGACCTGGTGACCTCAACATTGACCTTTCACCTACTTTTAGAAAATTTGAATATAAACTATTTCTTTCAAATTGTAAGAGATACTGCTTTTATATTAAACATGTGCATTTTTTTGTTGGGCTCCAACATAAGGCTCTGGGGTCAGTGTTGCTCTGGTGTATGTTACAAACAAGTGTGAGGGGGTGTTTTATTTTCATATTGAATATATGGGTGTGAAGTGTGTATAATGCCCTCCGCAGCATGGACACTGTTCAAGTTCTCCACATAAAAATGGGCAGGGGAAGGGACATCTTCAAATACACTGAAAGTATTTTTGCATATCCAAATCATTGTTGGTTGCTTGGTATTTCAAAAGAGGCATATTGTAGAAAGGGCCCAAATTACATTACCTTCAGTGTATGCAATGGCTTTACATGTGCAAAGATAGAAAAGTTTTGACCGAGTAGTTGCTGTGCCATATTAGACACAACATGAACACTTTGTATGTGCTTTCAATGTTAAGGATGGGGTAGGTAAATTTTAGACATTTATTTGATGTTTACAACACCAGAAAAATGGCTGTCCTGATCATGGATAAATGATGACCTTACAAAACCAGTCATGACATAAATTTTCTTTTAAAAAATTGTGGACATTATCCTTTCTTGTATTGGTTTTCCTTTCAGGTGGAATTCTCACAAACTGATGACTGTTCGGGACAGTACTCCGCCATGGTGACTGTTAACATTAGTGATAGTTTCCAGGCCTCAGGAACAACTTGCAGTGGTGGGGCTGTACTGTTGTCCATACAGGGGCAGGGATTCCCTGCCCCACCCTCACTCTCAGGGACAGCTGTGGTCTTCTCTGCTAAGGATAGCCCCCAATTAATGTCCTCTATATCAGGTATTCATTGGTCATTCATTGTTTACTTTAATTGAAAACTCGATAATTACATGTAGTTTATTTCAACTTTTTTTACGTTTCTATTTCAATATATCATATTATAACATATTGTTTTAGTTGTGTTATGGACCAGTAATCTGAGATTGGGGGCCATATACTTTTTGGTCTATCAGTCTCTCTGATAAAACTTTAGCCTTGACCATTACTTTTGAATGATTAGTGTTATGACTTTCATTTTTCACATGTGTATTCCTTGTGACAACACCTTTCTTTTTGGTTCCAAAATTTTTTCCCTTGACCTTTTGAAATTTGACATCGTATAAGCAGAATTTTTGGTGAGCATTGATTTTGGCATTATTAGCAAGAGTGATGAGATTGCTAAAAATTAAATATTGCTAACAATTTATTCCATATCAGAGGTAATGGTAATCTTTCGTGGGATTATGAAGTCACTAAAATTAGCTTTCACTAAATGTATATACCCATTTTTATGGTAAAATCGCAAAATTTGTGTTGCACTAAGAATTCCACTTGTTCGGTACTTTTGAAAACTTTAACCTTGGCCATAACTTTTGATTGCTTATCAATAGCTGGCTTTCGTATTGCACTTGTGTTCTCCTAGTGACAAAAACTTTTTTTGGTACCAAAATTTCTCACACCTTGACCTTGCAATTTTACCTACTTTTGAACAAAACTTTAATCTTGGCCATAACTTTTGAATGGTTAGTGCCAGCCTGAAGGCTCTCATATATCTTATGTGCATTCTTTAAGACATAACCATTCTTTAGGTACCAAAATTGCATTACAGCAGTATGGGGCATCAGTGTGCCACAAACACATTTTGTTTTCCATAAATTCAATACAGAGTACCAGCTGTGTTTTTACTGAGCTATAAATGTGCTTTCTGTAAAAGCCTGGATTAACTGCATTGTGAAATCACATCTGTTTACAATCTATAATGGCAGAACTCAATTGTAGCATACATTGTAATATTGATCTATTTACAAATAATAATGGACCACAAACACTTCGTCTTGCTACCAAAACTATAAAAAAAAAAATGTACATATCTAACATTAGAAATACATAGCATTTTAAAAAGGTTTTTAAATTGGTTATTGACTGAATATATAATATCGAACTAGCATGAAACTATTGTGGGTTTTTTTTTACAAATTTTCAGGGGCTGTAGCTGGGGAGAGTGTTACCAGTTTGACTCTGTCCTCAGGGGGAGGTGTAGACAGATGGGGCATAGCCACATTCTTAGCCCCACCCACTCAGCAAAATATGGAGAGCCTGAAAGGTGTGACCAAAACAATGAGTGCAGTCACATTTTGATGAATATCAGTCTTCTAGAACAAAAATTTTTCACATTTTTCCAGACCTGTGCAAATAATGTCTTGATATTTACATTTAGTGTTATATTCTTGTTGAGAAAGCACTAACATTCTCATATGAAATGACTTATGGGGTCATTTTGGGGTTTAAAAAAAAATATTTTATTTTTGCTATTATTTTTTGTTAACTTTTTTTTTTGTTAAAAAAGTTTCAATAGTGTTATAGAATTGTGCAATGATCAGGTTTAAAAATAAATTGTAAAGAGTGATCTC
>JAMZEH010000065.1:2895000-2900000 GCA_024699665.1 Ostrea denselamellosa | reverse complement strand
GTCACGGGTCTTTCGGATGGGACCTTATAAACGGAGGTCCCGTGTCGCAGCAGGTGTGGCACGTAAAAGAACCCTCACTGCTAAAAGCCATTAGTGCTAAGCATAGGTCTAAATTTGCAGCCCCGTCACCGGTAATAGTGACAGTCGCCGGATAGCTGAAAAATTGCTCAGGCGACTATAAATAAAAAAAAACAAACTCTAACAACCCGGATCCCCACGGGGCTACACTATAAGAAGTCGACTGGGATGAACCTCTACTTCACAAGTGGAAAGAGTGGCAGTTGTCTCTCGCAATACCTCGTATGATGTCTCACACCTCTTTTAGCTTAGCTCGGATGTCAGAAGTACACATATCCTCAGATACTTCTGAAAAAGCAATAGCGGCATCAACACATCTCAGAACTGTGAGTGACGGTCTAACCAGCGTTCGATTCATCATAGGAAGAAGCAAGTTAGTATCCCATAAAGGTCACACCATGCCTTGTTTAGAGTTGTGTGGTTCTGCCATAGCAACATAACGTGTTGAAATCATTTCTGTATGACTAGAAATCTCATTGGAATCCATAAGATGTATTACAAAAATAGTAGAGTTTTAGGTGACATTGGCAACAGGACTCACAAGTGGATTTTATGCCTACGTAAGAAGAATCCTGCAGATTCTTGTACTAGATGCATTATTAATGTGGAGATTTTATTACATATAAATGTATGTTTTTATGGTGTCGCAATAGTGATGACGTCACAGTCATTGTTTTCATGCTTCCATGTTGAGCAGTTTAGATAAAGTAATAGAACAGTACACAGACGTTTCATTTCAAGTTAACAAAACGGTTAACGATCGCGATAATTAATGCTGCTGACATTATGCAGCTACCATGGGTTATTGGTCTACAATGGCCACGAGATGTTGCAGAACTGAAACCCACATAGTTTCCATTTGTCGAACCTAACAACGATCGAGAAATTTGACAAACTGATATACCAAGAAATTTGATAATTTTAGTCATTGGAGAAATCTCGTCATAGATATTGCCTGTCTAAACCGATTTTGTCATAAGTTTAAAGTCTATCGTGTCAAGAAATATATGCTACAGACTGTGGACAAATGTATTCGAAAGGGCGATGGCAGCCATTTTGTTTATAGAAAACGCTTGACAGTAAAGAAAGAAATTTTTTGGAGTGTCTGAACAGTACAAATAACATTTAAATGCCAAAAATATTATATATAAAATTTTGTTTCTATCAGTAAGCAATAAAAATAAATAAAAGAATGCCAAGTACCTTGTATTTCGTGATATACCCACGGGCCCTGTGAACTTTGCGCACTCGTTGTGAAAGGGGTGCATACAATTTTGTATAATATACTGTAAATAACGTCCAGATTTCCAGAATTCTTTTATACAGTTCATCACCACAATTTAATGTGCAAATGTGATTTTAAAGTTTCTTTTAATTGCCAGTCAAATGTTTTTATAGGGCCTAAGTCAGGTGGATGTGCGGGCCACCTCAGTGCTGGAAATACGTTGTCAGTTTTGTAACTGTTTGAAAGACCAGATCGATGAACAGGTGCAATG
Organism: Ostrea denselamellosa; assembly: GCA_024699665.1. Lineage (NCBI taxonomy): Eukaryota > Metazoa > Mollusca > Bivalvia > Ostreida > Ostreidae > Ostrea > Ostrea denselamellosa. The sequence continues at coordinate 2,898,426 of JAMZEH010000065.1, read as the reverse complement.
TCATCCATTTAACAGATAATCGTCATCTTGAAAGTGTTTTACTACAACAGGCCACGTGTTATTTATGTATTTTTTCATAATTAATGTTGTCATTTACTCTACAAAGAGTACCAACACCATGGCATTGTAATGCACCCCCCCCCCCCCCCAATATTTGATCAGTTTCGGGGGGAAACAGTCCGGCAGTTAAGATTCGTCACTTCTTCTCAATACATATACTCGACAGTCATTCCAACGACATTCTGGCCCTCATCAGAAAAAATGTACTCTTTTCCATACATTTTCCACGGTTAAGCTCCTTTTATCCGCACACCATTACACAAGTCTTACACAACTGACAATTGTATTTTCTCTTTACAAACACATAATTAGTATCCATTTCGTCTTAAACATCCCAGATAGCTTTCTCTTTAAGACATCTGGATTTTTATTTTCATTACACTTTCTTGTAACGTCTGACAGCGGTCGTTTTTTATCTACCCATATCTGTCCACCAAGTCTCCGTTCTGTGCGTTAAGCCACTAACTTCTTTCGTCCACTTCTATTTTTGCTGTTTATTTTGCTGTGGTACCTCGTTCTCGAAACTTCAATCCAAGTACTATCAAATTATTTGGGAATTTTTAATAATTTGCCGACCTCTCCGAAACTGTTACCATCCTAAACTAATGTCACGATGTTTACTTTGAAAACCATATCGAGTTCGGGTGGTTACAACCCGTGTTTCCTAATCACTGCTTTAAATGTATAAACAGAATTGCAGACGACAACAAACATCTTTATGTCACATTAATGACCTTTGACTTTTTAAATATATTATCACGGAAAGGATAATTCATGTCTGTGCGACGAAATATGTGAATCAGAGACAGACTCTACAAGGAAATTAATAATCTAAAGGAAGACTTTTAACGAAGGTCAGCAGTACAGCAACATTTTCACAGTTCGTAAATGAAAATAGACTTTTATGTGTCGGCGGAAGAATAAATCTGCTGAAAACCTATCTACAATGGAAATCAATCCTATTCTTTCTAAGCGCAACCACATGTCTATCCATTTGATACATCATTTTCATGAACGAGTAAAGCATCAAAGAAGATTATTCACGGAAGGTGCATTTCGCACAGGTGGATATTGCAACGTCCGATTTCATCCATTATATGAAATCAAGCGTTGCAATGTGAGGATCCGGATTAGAATAGATACTCAGTACCCCTTGCTTGTCGTACGAGGCGACTAAATGGGGCGGTCCTTCGGATGAGACCGTAAAACCCATGCCCCGTGTCACAGTCGGTGTAGCACGATAAAGACCTTCCCTGCTCAAAGGCGCCGAGCATTGGTCTAAATTTTGCAGTCCTTCACCGGCAATGGTGACGTCTCCATTCGAGTGAAAAATTCTATAACCATGAACTTATTCATGTACTTGTATGCATTACTATTTTTCTTGTTGACTGTTACAGTGATATTAAGTGTACCTTTTATTTTGAACATATTAAATTGAATATTTGAATTACAGACTGGATATTTGTGGCAGTCAAATTTAAAACTCTAATAACATTTAAATTTTGAAGCAACTGACGAACAAAAATAAATAAATAAGGGTAGTACCCATACGGCAAACAGTATTTTCAGTGCGCTAAGTAGAGACTATCCCTATCCTGTTGCTGTTTTTTTTCGCTTTTACTTTCACATTCGTGTTATTATAAGAGCCCTATTTCGCAGACAGGTTCAGACTTCGCTCGGTATAACTTTTTGGAAATAATAGGATCCTCATGTCTCGACCATAATGCACATCTGTACAAAGTTTCAAGTCTGTCCGATAAGTCATACAGGAGGAGAAGCATTCACAAGATTTTGTGACACACAGACAGACAGAAAGCACTGAATCAATGTCTCCCCCTCGAAGATTGATTCGGGTTTTACGCCGTGTTGGCAATATTTCAGCCATTTTACGGCGATGACGGGAGACCTAAACATATCATCACCCTTTCAGAAGAAATAAATGATAAATGAAATGAAAGTATCAAAGTGAATATCAAATGAAAGAATTACTTTGAAATTCATAAGGCTTTCTTGTGTTCAAAATTTATTGATTTCATTTTTACTATCAAAATAAGCATACCAATATTAATTAATATTGGGTACTACTTGTGCATCTGTTGGAAGACAGAAGTGTACCAAGAACTTTTTAGCTGGCATGGTATTCAATGTATAAAAAAAACAATACAAAACATGGTAACTACATCTATAATGTAAAAGCATATATGTAATAACTATAAACGAGTAAAAGCATATATTTAACAACTATGAACGAGTAAAAGCATATATTTAACAACTATGAACGAGTAATTCATTTAATGTATTTGGTGCCCGATTTTAAAGGACCCAGAGACTGCAGTCTGGTGATTTTGACTTTCACCTCCAAGTGATGGGGGTCGTCCTTTAATTTCATTTCAAATTTCTTTATTATTGGATCTTATATAGATTCTAGATATCGTCTGCAAATTTTTCATATTCTGACCTTCGAGTCGTCATAATGACTTCTAATGTGACGTTTCTTTGCTAAATTTAAAGCGTATTGGAGATGACATCCTGAAATTGAGAGAGACCAAAATTTATATCCCTGAAGTAAGGCACACAAAACTATTAGTATTTACCACATGTTATCAAGCATTCAATTACTCATCGTTCATAAATATGCAGTAATCGATAACATGGTTTCAAACAGAACTGTCCTAATGAGACGAATGCAACCCGCAATGTTGGATGGTGGCAAATAGTGAATAGAATTTGTGCTCACTGAAGAATAAATGAGAATATACTCTGGACAATGACAAAGTAACATACCCCCTCAAAATAGATAATAAATATCTATAACTTACTTGGATGTTAAACAAGAGGTCTACAGGACTTATCGGTCATCTGAGTATTAGATAAAAGTATCACTAAAAAGTCTTTCTGTTTACATTAATAAAAGGAAAGGTGAAAAGCTAAATTATATAACATAAATGAAATTTAAACAATTGTAAAGGAAAATTAAATGCATTTATCTCTCTATCTCTCTGATTTAAAACAATCATAACAAGACGAGTTTTTGAGATTTTTTTTTTTTTAAATTATCTCCGATTGTCATAAAGTCCGCCTTGCGTATAGTAATAATCCTCTCCTTCTATGTTTCCTGTGAACAGTGTTTGAAGTTCGTCTAGGATTTCTTCAAAGTTCGAACGTTTTTCGCTTTCATATGACCAGCACCTTTTCATGATTTTGTAGAACCTATATTAAAAGTAGTTAAAATAGATATACATTGGTATAGTCAAAGTATTTCATGTCTCGATAAAAATATTTACCATTCGTGATGACATAAAAGCATTTATATTTCTGACAAGTTGCATTGATTTACAATTATGTATATAATAACCATATCTGTCT
>JAMZEH010000065.1:2875000-2890000 GCA_024699665.1 Ostrea denselamellosa | reverse complement strand
ACACACACAGTCACACACACACAGTCACACACACACAGTCACACACACACACAGTCACACACACACAGTCACACACACACAGTCACACGCACACAGTCACACACACACAGTCACACACACACAGTCACACACACACAGTCACACACACGCAGTCACACACACACAGTCATACGCACAGACACACACACACAGTCACACACACACACAGTCACACACACACAGTCACACACACACAGTCACACACAGTCACACGCACATAGTCACACACACACACAGTCACACACACACAGTAACACACACACACAGTCACACACGCACATAGTCACAAACACACAGTCACACACACACACACACAATCACACACACAGTCACACACATATACACAAAACAGCAGCATTGCTATTCTACGAAAAATGACGACACTTCAATCACTGCAGTAATAAATATTAATATTTACATGGTAAGATTTAGAACCGTTGTTCATTCTTTTCTTCGCTGAACCATCAAACTCGTTCTGGATGTAGCTGTGTGGCTTTTTAGACATAGAACGAATTCTGGAAATTGGATTGTCTATTCTTCTGGTTTTTACTAGGAATATCAAAAGCACTACCAACAGGATGATGAAAAGAAGACCACCTATAAACAGATGCATATTTGGCTTAATTCTTTTTTTAAAAGTTTATTGTACATGTAAATCAACCAAGAACCACAAAGACTAAGAACATAATTAAAGCACAATATGATAAACCATTAATTGCTTGATTGGCAATAAATCGAATTAAGACAAATAAAAAAAAACCAATAGAGGTCGTACCAACAACTCCACCGGCAACAGCCGCAGCAGACTGGCTTGAAGGTCCTGAAGGTTCTAATGGTACTGAAAATAAACGGAAATAGCATTCATAGGTCCAGGTGCTAAACACTGTACATGTAGCTACACGAGAGGTACCAGGTGCTAAACATTGTACATGTAGCTACAGGAGAGGTACCAGGTGCTAAACACTGTACATGTAGCTACACGAGAGGTACCAGGTGCTAAACACTGTACATGTAGCTACAGGAGAGGTACCAGGTGCTAAACACTATACATGTAGCTACAGGAGAGGTACCAGGTGCTAAACACTGTACATGTAGCTACAGGAGAGGTACCAGGTGCTAAACATTGTACATGTAGCTACAGGAGAGGTACCAGGTGCTAAACATTGTACATGTAGCTACAGGAGAGGTACCAGGTGCTAAACACTGTACATGTAGCTACAGGAGAGGTACCAGGTGCTAAACACTGTACATGTAGCTACCGGAGAGGTACCAGGTGCTAAACATTGTACATGTGGCTACAGGAGAGGTACCAGATGCTAAACACTATACATGTAGCTACAGGAGAGGTACCAGGTGCTAAACACTGTACATGTAGCTACAGGAGAGGTACCAGATGCTAAACACTGTACATGTAGCTACAGGAGAGGTACCAGATGCTAAACACTGTACATGTAGCTACAGGAGAGGTACCAGATGCTAAACACTGTACATGTAGCTACAGGAGAGGTACCAGGTGCTAAACACTGTACATGTGGCTACAGAAGAGGTACCAGGTGCTAAACATTGTACATGTAGCTACAGGAGAGGTACCAGGTGCTAAACACTGTACATGTAGCTACAGGAGAGGTACCAGATGCTAAACACTGTACATGTAGCTACAGGAGAGGTGATCCAAATATCCAGTGGTTAGTGGTGTATCAATAAAGACTGTGTTTAGCGGCGTATCAATAAAGACTGTGTTTAGTGGCGTATCAATAAAGACTGTGTTTAATGGCGTATCAATAAAGACTGTGTTTAGTGGCGTATCAATAAAGACTGTGTTTAGTGGCGTATCAATAAAGACTGTGTTTAGTGGCGTATCAATAACGATTGTGTTTAGTGGCGTATCAATAACGATTGTGTTTAGCGGCGTATCAATAAAGACTGTGTTTAATGGCGTATCAATAAAGACTGTGTTTAGTGGCGTATCAATAACGATTGTGTTTAGTGGCGTATCAATAACGATTGTGTTTAGTGGCGTATCAATAACGATTGTGTTTAGTGGCGTATCAATAACGATTGTGTTTAGTGGCGTATCAATAACGATTGTGTTTAGTGGCGTATCAATAACGATTGTGTTTAGTGGCGTATCAATAACGATTGTGTTTAGTGGCGTATCAATAGCGATTGTGTTTAGTGGCGTATCAATAACGATTGTGTTTAGTGGCGTATCAATAACGATTGTGTTTAGTGGCGTATCAATAAAGACTGTGTTTAGTGGCGTATCAATAAAGACTGTGTTTAGTGGCGTATCAATAACGATTGTGTTTAGTGGCGTATCAATAACGATTGTGTTTAGTGGCGTATCAATAAAGACTGTGTTTAGTGGCGTATCAATAAAGACTGTGTTTAGTGGCGTATCAATAAAGACTGTGTTTAGTGGCGTATCAATAAAGACTGTGTTTAGTGGCGTATCAATAATGATTGTGTTTAGTGGCGTATCAATAAAGATTGTGTTTAGTGGCGTATCAATAATGATTGTGTTTAGTGGCGTATCAATAACGATTACAGAGATTTAGCTGCAGCGTCTGTACTTTTCTTGCATTCGTAAACATACTTCGTCTTCATCGGACTATTTCCAAGTAAAATGCAATTCTGTATAACAATTTAGTAGAATATTTCCTGTTTAACGTCATTAGCGCTTCAAATTTTCTGAACATTCTATAAACAAACTACCATGAAAGCCTCTAGATCGAAAAAAAAAAAAAAAGAAACCCAAATGATTATTATAATAATTATCATAAATGTCAAAGTTACATATATAATTTTCTGCGCATAGATAAAAGTTAAATTGCAATCGAGTTTTATGTAAAATTGAGATGAGATGTACGTAGCGTATCGCTATTTTTATGCTGTACTTGTCTCTAAACTCTTTTAACGCCTCTCATATATATATATATATATATATAAATATGTGTGTGTGTGTGTGTGTGTGTGTGTGTGTGTGTGTGTGTGTGTGTGTGTGTGTGTGTGTGTCTGTGTGTGTGTGAATGATATCGCACCTAATCTCTTTTTCTTTACCATCTGCCTACTATAAATAGATCCCCCCCCCCCAAAAAAAATGATATGATCAAAAACATAATTACTAGACAGCATAACTCAATTTACTTACTAGCCGTCGGAGTTTATGCCAATTACCACGTGCTCCAATCGCTTTATTAACTCATATCCCCCCCCCCCCCCCCGCCACACACACACACAAGACAGTTAATCTTTTTATAATTATTAGAGCACACAATACATTATAATATATAATTGCAGTCAACTGATAAATTACATATACAGAGCGAGCTAAATCTTGAAGGTAATTCATTCCACAATAAGACCGAAGTCCAATTCACACTGACATGGCGTCAATCACGTTTAGTCTATTTGTCTTAATCTGGACATACAAGTAAATGAGGATTAGCTAATTATCAAGTTTATTATTCATAAAGCGTACGAGTAAAGCATTGTCTTCATAGCGGAACCAATTTTTGAGATTTGTAAATGGAAGACAAATTTTAAAAGCAATTCCTTGACTTACTTGTGAAATTAAATGTGGAAGCTTTACTACGCACGGCGTGTCTTTCATTGTCACCATACAGGGTATATAGCCTGACAACATACTGCACTCCAGCCTCCAACCGGGTCATAGTGAACCAAGGGCTATTTCTGTGAACAGAAAATGCCTCTTCTGGTCCACCAGCTAGAAAAATTGGAATTATATTAATATGATAGAGATTGATACAAATATATAAAATATGCTGCTAAGTCGAGTCTTATTTCCAATTGAGACTACAATTACTAGTGCGCCGTGGAGATCCGGGTTGTTAGAATAGATCCTCAGTACCCCTTGCTTGTCGTAAGAGGCGACTAAATGGGGCGGTCTTTCGGATGAGACCGCAAAAACCAAGGCCCCGTGTCACAGCAGGTGTGGCACGATAAAGATCGCTCCTTGCTCAAAGGCCCTAAGCGCCGAACATAGGCCTGAATTTTGCAGCCCTTCACCGGCAATGGTGACGTCTCCACATGAGTGAAAAATTCTCGAACGGGACGTTAAACAATAACTCAACAATTACTAGCAGTTTATTGTCAAACCTCGTTATCTCAAACTGGATGGGGCAGAGAGAAATCCAAGAGTTCGAGATATCGAGGTTTGAATACATAGAGAGATTAGAGAAAGAAAATATCTTGGAACTTTCAATTCATGGTACTTGAGATACTGATGTTCAAGATATCTAAGTTCAGCTAAGTATATATACCTTTCGAATAGGTAAAGTTGATACCCAGAATGTTGTAGCAACTTGGAGCTTGTATCCACATGATCTTTACGCTAGACTGAGATAATATGTCTGCAAGTGTTACATTCATAGGTCCGAAATCTGCAGGAAAATATACAACGATATCATATCACCTGTATGTATATGATATATCACCTGTATGTATGTGGCTAAGATGGTGTGAAATGATTATGAGTAGGAACAGAGACATTACATGTGTGTACTTACACTCGTTGACCCCTCGAAGGTTGGTAAGGTCTGTAATCTGAAATTCATTTCAAATTATTGCTATTGAAAAATGACGCGATTCTTTAATTTAGATTCATGATATGAATTTAAGCAAACGGACATAAAAAAAAATATACAGGAAGAATATGTTACCTGAATGCTTTTGCTTAGAAAGAGACCTGCTGAATTGTATATATCCATCTCCATTTGTACTGTTTCTGATGAAACATCACTGACGTTCAATGCATAACAATTGTTAATGTCGAATGTTATGGTCCTACCAAACGAATCTCCAGTCGGTAGATTGTCATCACATGGATTGCTGTTACAATAGTTTGTATCCTGAACAAACAAAAAAAACCCCAAAGATTAGCATCAGACGGGTCGCTGTAAAAGCCGTTTAATTTTATCTCCTGAAACCTATGTGTGTTATTTTGTAAAGTAATCTCCCTGCAATGCTGATTTGTTTTTTTTAATTTAAAATATATCATAAATACATGCAATTAGAAAAGCTGAAGCAAGAAAAAGAAACAAAAATGTACTGAATATTAAATCATACTAAAAGCTTACTCGTTGGGGGTTTTGATATTCGTATTCTCTGTTATTTATGAGCTCCCCATTGCTCTGGGCACGGAATCGATATCTAATTTTCTTAACACCACTTTCTGGATCTGTGGCGCCAAGGATCACAATTCTGCATATCAAACACAAATTATATTAAGAAAGGTACATGTACTAGGAACACAATAATGATTCACATTTTCTAATATGCTTTTCGGTTATTACTGTAATCGCACCTGCTGGAAAAATCCATTCTATCTACACCCACATTTTTCTGCAATGTAAGATTGCTTGCGGACGGATTTGACGAGTCGTAATGTACGACAATTCGCTCCACTCTTGTGTTTCCAAGTATGTCATATGCTTTCACCCAAACACTCAGGGATTGTCCATTTAACAGGTTTTGCTCTAAAGATATGTTGATTGACGTTTCATCAAGACTTTGATTCTGATATGAGACAGCCGTAAGCTGGTCCTTACCGACGTAGTAAGCTACGTCATATTTGATAATTCCTCGTTCATTCGGAATGGCGTCTCTAGTTCGTGTTCCTTCAGTATCATCATATGAATCAGGTATTTTTTTGTAGGCCACACGATCACCCCCATCGCTTAGAGAAGGTGGAAAAAGTTTAATACGATTTAAATATTTCCCGTTTTCATGTTGAATATTGACGAAGTGATTTTTCCAGGTGACGGAGACAGCGGAGGGGTTTTGATTTTGCCATTCGTAGTTTGCCAACGGGTTGCCAGACGTGGCGTACAGTTTGTGAGAAGGATCTGACGTAACGCTGGAGACTGGGTCATAAATAACAAACCGTCGCGCATAGGCAGAATTGTTTGCTCGATCATTCGCCTCCAGAATCCAGGAATAGACACCAGGCTGTGTTGGTCTGAAAGAAAACGTGTATTCTCTACCCTCTATTGTTTCATTAAATTCCGTTATATTGAGGGGGACAGGATTTGGAATTAAGTCCGTGTATGGCTCTTTGAGGTTCCCAAGCCCGTCTGGTTCTAACTTGAAAACTTCTAAGGCATATCGTGCAACTTTGGAGAGTTCATCCTGCCATCCCTTCCAGCTGATCTGTATATCCGTCTAAGAAAAAGGAATGAGTCATTACCAAAACGCACAATTTAAGGAAGTATGATCCACTGTCTCTATGTACAAACTGCATAACTTTATAAAGTTTGCACCAGATTTATCTTTAATAACAACATAGATAAATTTTCAATATTCATTACTTTACAACACCTCTTAACAAACTCGATACTGCAAACTATATAGCACTAAAAATGATTTATGTGGGGACTTATATTTTTATGGTGTTACCGTTGGGGTGAGCGCAACCAGTGCATACTTTTATGTGGAGATTTATCCATAAAAGGCACGTCCGAAATTATCCGAACGTGCACGGACGGCTGTCAAAATATCATACGAACTTTAGACATTTACGAATTTTCAAATCAAAAATATATTTTTGATGGGTCTTTAAATAGGTTTTCGTAGATCCGCCTATAGATGTATAGAGTGCATAATGACGTCATATTTAGCTTCACTGTTATCAACAATTAACAAAAAGTACGAAGTGTCAAACAATACGCCAGTTTCGAGAGATGAGCTCTTGGCCTTCTGTGTAGGAGGTGCATTCAGTGGAACTTCGAATGCCTAAGTGGCACCGAGTGGACTTATGTACAGTCGGTAAGCAAGACAAAAACGGCTTCTGTTTAAATATATAAATGTAGGAAACACAAAATATTATCGAAAGAAATATTTTACTAAATTGAAAACATAAAACAATGCCATATTTGCAAGTAATATCCTAGATAAGATCCCGTGGGAATCCGGGTTAGAATAGGTCCTTTGTACCCCTTGATTGTCGCAAGAGTTTAACAGGCGACTAAATGGGGCGGTCCTTCGGATGAGGCCGCAAAAAACGAGGCCACGGGCCGCAGCAGATGTAGCACGATAAAGATCCCTCCTTTCTCAATTGCCGTAAGCACTGAACATAGGCCTAAATTTTACAGCCCTTCACCGGCAATGGTGACATCTCCATATAAGTGAAATTTTCTCGAGTGGGACGTTAAGCAATATACATCCATCCATCCTATATATGACAAGCACGAGCAACGAAATAACGTGATATAATGAGAATTCCATATTTTAAATTACTCCCTGAATACTTATCATTTATTTAATTTGTGTATCAATCGAATTCGGGTGATGAAACTGCATATGAGAAAGTTCCCAACTAAACAACATACAAACTAAACAATAAATATCAATGTTACTTTATCTATTTTCTCATTACTTTACGTTTAATAGTCATCTCTGTGACAATATGTAGGTGTTTAAAATCTAGCTGCAGACCTGTAGTTGTACTTTCCACGGATGCCCCCGTTCTGCAGCTAGTATAAAACAATGTATTGGAGAATACAAGTTCGAGAAATTTTATATAATTCAAGGTAAAAAGTAAGTAGAGAAATTGATATTTGAAACCAATACCTAAAAAGAGTTTAAAACACAGCCTGATATTATCAATGACTCCTACCTTTGTCACATCTTTGGCTATGTGCAACATCTTTGCATCAGAACTAGAGCAACTCCCAGATGCGGCGCAATGTACAGGTGTCTCTGTGTCAAATTTTATATTAACCGCCTTTGTGGCTTCCTGTCCTTGATAGTACTGCTTGGTTCTGACAACGTCGAGAGTTCGGAACCCACCATTTTTTGCTCTGAATACAACATTATATCTGAAATACAAAGAGAAGAGAGCTTGCTGAAGGATTTTTCGAAATTGGTTGTCATGCAACTTTTACATGCAAGTCCCTCGGGTCGCTTGTCTAGATCTTCCAACGAAGCTCAATGTTTACAGAATTCTTATACAATGTTAATGAAGTAAAGCATTTTCAAAGAGCCGTTTTTTTCCCTGTCGGAGAAAACATTATTCTACTAGGGAAGACCAAATTGAGAACATCTCTGACATCTCTGCTACTCCAACAATATATGTACAAGATCTATACTTATCATAGTAAATGATTGATTGATTGTTTGTTTTACGTCCCGTCGAGAATTTTTCACTCATATTGAGACGTCACCAGCTGTTGGTGAATGTTTTATGATTACACGGAACGTACAGTTAACAAACTTAATTTTCTCTTGAATTATAGCAAAAATTTCAATTTTTCCGTAATTCCAAATATTTACCGTTGCATTATATCAGCAACAGAACTATACCTTCCATTTAATCATACATAAACAAAATTATATATTATTAGCATAATTCATGCGAATAAATTATTATCCGCATATACTTATTATAACATATCATAAAATTAAGCAACATTTATGAATTAACTTATGAACGATATTATTATTTTCCTAACATAGTGCAGTATATACATGTATACACATATGTACAATGAAGTAAGGACGACACCTTTGTACAGTGAATGGTGTCTTGGTACGTGTTCACACCTCCAATGAAAGAGTTTTGCCTATCATACCAAATCACTTAGTACACAATACTATACATACGTATCACCGGAGTCAAATCGAATGTTGAAATCATTAATGCTGACTTTACATCTATAGAGTGCGTCGCTCACAGGTATGTCGTTGCTAACTCCAGAACAGGATAATTTCCTTCGGTCTTTCTCTACAATAAAAAGCTATTCGTTTATATGTATACTTTTCCGTGGTTCCAAACAGTACTCCGGTTATCGCATAGCTAGATTTCTGTATTATATTACATGGGTGTATCGCCAACAGTACTCCGGTTATCGTATAGCTAGATTTCTGTATTATATTACATGGGTGTATCGCCAACAGTACTCCGGTTATCGCATAGCTAGATTTCTGTATTATATTACATGGGTGTATCGCCAACAGTACTCCGGTTATCGCATAGCTAGATTTCTGTATTATATTACATGGGTGTATCGCCAACAGTACTCCGGTTATCGTATAGCTAGATTTCTGTATTATATTACATGGGTGTATCGCCAACAGTACTCCGGTTATCGCATAGCTAGATTTCTGTATTATATTACATGGGTAAACAGTACTCCGGTTATCGTATACCTAGATTTCTGTATTATATTACATGGGTGTATCGTCAACAGTACTCCGGTTATCGCATAGCTAGATTTCTGTATTATATTACATGGGTGTATCGCCAACAGTACTCCGGTTATCGCATAGCTAGATTTCTGTATTATAATACATGGGTGTATCGCCAACAGTACTCCGGTTATCGCATAGCTAGATTTCTGTATTATATTACATGGGTGTATCGCCAACAGTACTCCGGTTATCGTATAGCTAGATTTCTGTATTATATTACATGGGTGTATCGCCAACAGTACTCCGGTTATCGCATAGCTAGATTTCTGTATTATATTACATGGGTAAACAGTACTCCGGTTATCGTATAGCTAGATTTCTGTATTATATTACATGGGTGTATCGCCAACAGTACTCCGGTTATCGCATAGCTAGATTTCTGTATTATATTACATGGGTGTATCGCCAACAGAATGGTGGGATTTGTTACATTATTTAAAAGGTTTTGTTTCATGTATTTATTTCAAATCCCTTGAAAAGTTGTCCATTGAAGACACTACTGTTTAGGGGAATAAACTACTTTGAAAGTACTTTATTGGCCGTATATGGGGTTTTTTGGGGGGTGGGGGGGTGGGGGGGTATATGTTGTGTTTATATAAGGAATAACTGTCGTGTGTGTGTGTGTGTGTGTGTGTGTGTGTGTGTGTGTGTGTGTGTGTGTGTGTGTGTGTGTGAGTTGATAAAGCGACTGGAGCATGTGATAATTGGCATAAACGATGAAGGAGGGATTATGAGTACAATGACTATGTGCTCTAATTGCTTTATCAACTCATAACCTCCCACACAAACAAGAGAGTTAGTCTTTATATTTACATTTTTCTTACTTGTGTAATATTCCTTTGATTACTCCTTCCAGTACCCTACAGTCATGACAGTTATTGTGTATACGTTATTTGACCTCCCATTTGTTATAAATCAAAGTTTGCGGCTGAAACGTCACAACAGGAAGTTATAGGTGATCCCTGAGACTATAAACCCATTACCTACTTGGTAGTGTTATATAGAACAGAATGTAAACATACGAGGACCAAAGCTAAAATCAACTAGCATTAAAATGACGTCATATTTGAAAAGACAGTCACAAACCCACGCCAAACGGCGGGCATTTGGCGAAATCCGTTTAATTTCAATGCAGTATCAGTAATTTTCACATACACTAACCGCTTTCAAATTATGCATATATGATAAGAACCTAAAGATCTTTCTCCATCATTTTTATATACAATTATAGTCTTCGGATGAGGTCAATGCGTGTTTTTATCTATCGGAGAAGAGTATATCCACCGTGGACGAAGTCTGAGGTCGATATACTCTCATCAGGTCGATAAAAACATGAATTGATCGATATTATAAGGCTATAATTGTTTCATTATAATTAATCATTATTGGCATAATAATTAATTATTGAAAAAAATCACTTGATGTATGCATAAAGCTTACTCACTGTCTTGGCACTGTTATAATCAATAGAAATATTTGAACAGTTTTGGAATTCAGACATGGGAAATTGATTCAATGTTCTATTTTCCAGGGGGCCTCCGTGGCCTAGTGGTTAGGGCATCGCGCTCAAAATCACAAGGTCCCTCACCTCTAGTCGGCGCGGGTTCCATTCTCGCTCGCGTGATGTATATGAGAAAGTTTACCAGTTTACTTTCGGAAGGTCGGTGGTCTCTTACCGGGTACATTGAATGTGGGTTCTCTCCTCCACCAATACAAAACTGGACGCCACCAGATAACTGAAAAATTGTTGAGTGTGGCGGAAAACAACAGTCAATCAATTAATCTATCTATCTATTTTCCACATAGTTTGGGGAATTTCAACAGTACTTAAAAGTTCATCAATTCAATCATGAATAATCACTCCAACGATCGGCTATCACAGAGTCTTCCTGTGAATCCGTCAATGGCAGCAGGTCTAACTTCGGGGTTACATCATTCAATGTAAGTCGTGTATCTTTTTTTTAAATCCCATTTTTCAAGGGGTTTTTTTCAGAGATTTTTTTCTGACATTATTTGCTGTGTGTTTTCATCCGTATTTCCTGCGTAAGATTTAAGTGACGATTCATACTTAAACCCTGTGACTGTCATTATATGCCTACTCAGAATTTGTGCGGCATGTCCGAGGGCGAGTCAATAAGTAACCAGCCTAATTTATTTCCGGTTGAGATCCACCTCTTCATTTTCGATATAATTGCCTCTAGTGTGATGCGTTTAGACCAATGGTGTTCAAGTTACATCAGCCCAGAACTGAAAAAGTCAGGGTCCTTTCCATCGACCCACTCAGCAACTGCCGTCAAGACTTCTTTGTCAGACTGGAAATGACGTCCATGGATATCCCTTTTCAAGTTTGGGAATAGGAAGAAGTTGCTAGAAGCTAGGTCAGGCAGGATGTGGTATTAATTCATACCCGTTTTGCTCTACAGCATCCATTGCAACTTTGCAAGTGTGGACTCTCGCGTTGTCCTGTTGCAGCAAAACACATTTAGAGAGTTTACCTCCTCGTTTTTCACAGATGGCGGTTCTCAGCTGGTCTAGCAAGTTTGCATAGTACTCCAGTTATTGTACTTCTCTTGGGTAAAAAGTTCAACATAATAACGCCTTTTGGGTCCCAAAATACTGTGGCCATGACCTTGCCAGCAGATGGTTGTGTCTTGAACATCTTTGGCCTCGGGGACCCGGCTCTACCCACTGATGACTCTGAGCTTTATTCTCTGGCTCATAATAATGAACCCAAGTCTCATCCAGTCACCAGACGCAAATGCAAAAATAATCTTTTCACCTAATATTTCAACAAGGAGATGCATACTGATGTTCTAATTGCCATTTGTTCATCGCTATCGGATTTGGGGACCAAACGAGTTATTGCTTCCGCATACCTAAATAATCATGTAAGATTGTTGAAACGCTATCATGTGAAATGCCTAATGCTTGTGCTATTTCTTCTACTAAAATCGCCTATCAGAGTATACCAGATCCCGAACTTTGTTACACATTTCTTCGTCGGTGGCATCCAGACCTGGCTTCACCTTCTAAAGACGTTCTACCGCTTTTGAATTCCCCTACCCAGAATTTCATAAATTGGTGCAAAAGACCCATAAACATCGGGTAACTCGCTGTGTATTTCCTTCTGTTTTACCTTTTAAATACAAGTACCGAATTACAGCACGACACTCAACTTTAGATGAAAAGCATGCCTTTGTTTCACTAGCCATGTTTGACATTCCTTATCTTATTAAAGAATGAATCGATACGCGTGCAATTTTGTACCCATGTATTGAAAGGGGGCACGAGAATCGTGATCGTCTCGATCAATCGGAAATGGGATAGGCTGGATACTAATTGACTCACCCTCGTAGATATGATGACATTCTGTAAAGCTGATTGTTCACGAACGACATCACTGAAAACGATAGATGCTTTCCGGCAGGTGAACTAACAGCAAAATAAACTCTGAACCCGTTCGATGGAAAGAACTTGCAATACTTTATAATACTTCTAAACCGAATTTTGTTTTGATTTCCAATACATGTGCATTTGTGTGTATATCAAAGCAGAGATTTCCGTAACAAAAATATTACTATAAATTCACACCTCAATTAAAATAAGTCATGATATTATTTTTTATGACGAAGGTTTTCCATAGACGAAATTACACTGTAACATCTTACCTTGACCACCAAAATTTGTAAGAATAACTGTTATATCCGCCTCCGAAATTCCCAGACCATACTTCAGAATGTGCCCTGGTTTGGCCGGCAGATCCAGAGTATCAGAACTAAATATGGACTGAAAAGTGAAATGTATTCTGTTCGCATCCCTGCGATTCGTCCAAAATGTTTCCACATTCCCTGGACTCATTGCTGAATCTATTGTCATGTTATATATGACCATTTGTTTAACCTGGTGGTAATATTCTAGTTCCAGTGTACTCTGTTCAATGGTTGGCTTATACGCTTCCTCTGTCGGATCTACAAAAGTTAAAGGCGGGTTGTTTTTTTTTACAATATGAAGCCTTATCTTTCTTACATGTTGTCGTATCAATAGAAATGTTGAAAAGATTGATTCTTCGTCATACAATTGAGACAATTTCCGACTCCGGTGGTTTGTGGGCTAAAGTTGTTGAAACATTCACATGTGTTACTTCCGGTGCAGTAACCAGGATAGCAGGGCGACAGGTGCGAGCAGGCAGCAACTGGAAAATAAGTTATATTTAGAGTAATTTCTTTCGTTTGTATGGAATTTATTTTACAGAGAGAGACCTGGCAGTCGCACAATGTTTTCACGAATATTCATAAGATCATTTAAAATATTGCACGCGATGTGGCGTCCCAAGTTTGGGGTTATTAAAAGTTAAGTAGGATCAAAAATCACTCCATTCAATGTGGAGATCTATGGCATTGACTTTAGAGTTTCAAAATGATTTAGGTGACAGCATATATGCATGGCTGTGGAGGGGTTGGCCACATGAGAATTTCGCACACTTTAGCTATATACAACAGATTTTTTGAGAATCATTACATGCATTTAAATCCCCCTAATTTACATTACATTACTAATATATGTAGTTGAAAACTTCAGATTTGGCACCCAAAGTAAATAAATATTTTGGCTAATACTTGACTTTTCATATGTGACCCATCCCTTTTGGAAATCCTGGATCCGCCTCTGAATTGGAACACATCAATTCTGCTTAATCTATTTATTTCTTGCATTTCTTATGTTTTCATCACTGAATAGATGTTACAAAATTGTTTTTCCAAGTTCACGCTTTCGAAGTTTTAGTACGGTTCCGTTAAAGTTACATTGCAGATAAGCTCCGCCCTTAGAAATTATTGTATGTTAGAATTCTGCCAAGGAAAAGGTGCCGCACCATTAAACCGAGAAAAAAATCCTTTCAGTTTTCATTTTATCATTGTGTCATCATCAGACAGAAAACCTTTGGCAGAATTCCAGCGTACAATAACTTTTAAAGGCGGAGCATAGCCGTTCTATATCTTACCGTATCGTACTATAACTTCCATAGTATGAACATAGAAAAGAAACAATTTTGTAACATCTATGAAATGATGTAAACATAAGAGATGCAACATATAAATTAAGTATAATTGGTGTGTTTAATTCAGAGGTACTGTTGCAAGCCACGACTGAAATGTACGCTCCTCTCAGAAAGGAGCGTACATTTCAGAAGTGGCTTGCGACGATGATTCAAAGGCGATTCGGGATTTCCGAAAATGTGGGCGGGATACATATTAGCAAACATACTCAGCCATCTGGCCTCTTCATCTGTATATGCCAGTAATCCTTATAAATTTGTGGCGAAAAATGGGGAGCCCCCCCCCCCCCTAAACCCGCCACTGCAATAACATACATCACTATCAATGCTGAAAAGAGTAGGCTCACCGGGAGTCGTTAGGGAAACTCCAAATCTCACTACCGAACATATTCAGTTAGTTAACCGCCTAAAATGGCTGAAATATTGCCAAAATAGCGTGAAATCATCATTAATCAATCATTCAACTGCGAAATACATGTGTTGTTTGTAGTTAAATTGTGCAAAACACTTGCGGGTCTCTTCCCCAATCCCTCATCAGCGCTTTTCCCCCTCCATTATCCATTACCATGCATATTTGAAAAAACGTAAAACCATCCAAATCATTTTGCAGTTCTAAAAGGTCAATGTCATCGACCTTTATGTCGAATGCTGTGATTTTCGTACCTACTTTTTTTACAGCCCCAGAATTATGACGTCAT